>JASTWP010002921.1:0-33994 GCA_030770255.1 Temnothorax ravouxi
GTGACTCGTAGTTCCAATTCCTGAAAGTGGATGTGTGGCGCTACTGTACGGCCTAGCAAAAGCGTCCCAAGAAAATCGCCGTCATTGCGCCTCTCATCCTTCTCTCTGACGGTACTTAAACAGTAATTTAGTGAGCAATGCCGGGTGCCGGGAGTCTCGAGTGGGCAAGCAACGAGTTCGGACGTGTTTCGCGGACGACACGTTTTAACGTGTTCGGACGTGTTTTGTCCGGACGGAAATTTTTTTGAAGTATTGCGACTGTTACTGTCTGCATTGTTATTTCTTAATATATCGAGTCTGAAATACAGCATTAGAATTGTATAATGGCCGACGCAACATCCGAAAAGGAACGCATGTGCCAATAACCAGGAAAGAAGAAGAAGAAGAGCAATGCCGGGGTTGTGAGTTCGAGCCTCACCTGGGGAACTTTTTTTCTTTCTTTCTTTCTTTTTTTTTTTTTTTAAATTTATTCTTTCCGTCATCGGCGTCATCGCTTTACTCTAATTGATAACAACACATTGTTTGCATTGTGTAAATGATAATGTGCGTTGAACACGTATAAATGTCAATAACAATTTATATCCAAATTTGATGTATACAATAATAAAAATTGTCCGTGCAATAAACTTTAAAATATAAATATTTAATCAAAATGATAAACGTATAGTTTTCAAAGGGTGCGTTCAGTCGATACTCTGCTAGCCTAGCACGCGTGAACAGTCGCTCGTTTCTCCTTTTAATCCATTGGGTGAAAGGAGAGGAAACGAGCGAAAACGAGCGACTGCTCACGCGTGCTAGGCTAGCGGAGTATCGGCAAAACGCAGCCAAAGACAAATATAAAACTGGAGATATTTACGTGGGAAAGCGTATGACACGTGAATCATTGTCAAAACAGTTTGAATCGGTAATTTATTGATTAAAAAAAGGCTAGCCAAGAGACTAGAACACTGCACAAAAAACATGTGACGTGCATCTTCTACTTAAGGATAATTTTATTAAAATGAACTGCGAAATTTGTACAAAATTAATGTCCGTTGCGTCGCAACAACTATACTGCAACTGTACAACCGTTTATTCTTGACACGTACTTTCTTTAGTGACACTTTCTTCTACAATTTTGCGACGATTTCTCCATGCTCTCATATACGTTCTCGGATGAACAGGTAAGAATCCAGCGAGTCCTAATAAATCTGCAACGGGTGTGGTTATCTGTGCACCTTTGGCCAGCCAATATTGTATCCTTTCGAAATTGAAGGACACTAATTTTTCATTGTACACATTTGGAATAGGGTCGTAGACGCCAACTTGTTCTATTGGTGGACTTCTTTGCGCCTTTTTCACCTAAGGTAAAATTGAGTGCTTAATTAGATGATTTCTAGCTATAAAAATGTTCCTTCTTGTTCCAACTTCTCTACATGGCACATTTACACATCTTTCAGTTTTTTTTTTTTTTTAATTTTTTTTAATCGTGCGATATAGTTACAAAAATTATTGAAAAAGTATAGATAAAAATGCACTTGTAACGACATTAACTTGTAACACGTCTTGAAAAACAAACTAAGCCGACTTACATCTATTACGACGATATGATAGAACGGTCTATTAGTGCAACCGTAACGAACAAGACGTAGCGCCTTGCTTAATGGCGAAATAATACCTGTCCCAGACGAAGGATGTAAAGGTAATCGAGGCATATCTCTTTGTTTGTTTATTAATATTAAGAAATTAATCACCGCTTTTGTGAACGTGCTTGTTTACGATGGACGAGACAAACTAGGGGATATAACTAGGTTATTAAACCACGGACAATCAGAAATATATAGCCCTGAACTGCGCATATCGCGTGAAAATCAGTCTGCTAAAATGGCTTCTGCTCACAGCTCTCAGGGTGCCATTACATGGAACGCGGAAACGCGGAAGCGCCGAAGACAAAATTTACTAGATTTCCGTCGATTTCCGTCTGTTTTGAATGCCTTAGGCCCGGTTTCACCAACGTGATTTAACCTAATCGGTCGATTAAACTCACTCTTCGTCTCTTTCTAAGGGAACAGTTGGAAAAAGATGAAGAGTGAGTTTAATCGACCGATTAGGTTAAATCACGTTGGTGAAACCGGGCCTAGGGTGCCTCCCCATGCAGGACGGAATCTCGGAAAACGGAATCTCGGAATCATTCTGATTGGTTAGTCCCATGAGACTATTCAATAGCCTCATGGGACTAACCAATCAGAATGATTCCGAGATTCCGTCCTGCATGGGGATAGAGTCCTAGATAATAGCGAAGCGACATTGAACAGAATGGTCTGATTGGCTAACTAAATCACGTGGTCCAGCGCCATTTTGTTTCTCGCTTATGGTTAAATAAGTAAGGTTAATGTACGTTCCTGCTGCACGTGAGACCGGTGAGACAGCGCGAGACATTGGTACACGGAGGAGAAGGAAGCCAAAATCATAGAAAACACATCGTCGTCGCAGCCTGATAACGTGGCCGCGAGTTACAAGAAGACCAAGAGCAAGACGTCCGGCAGGAAGAAAGACGTCAAGATCAAGGTGGGCGAGCAAATGTCAGATACTGAGCTGGTGGATCCTTTGCCGGAGAAGTTACGCTCGACAGTGAACGCCAAACTGAAGAACGATCTAATCGTGTGCGCGGTGATCGGCACCCTGTCTTTCGGAATTCATCGTACGACGGTGTTCACCGCCCTGCAACCGGAGCTTAATCCGGTACTGTGGAGTATCGTGAGTTGCCTGGGCTTTCTCCTGTACTATATCGTGCCGCAGCTGCACAAGCAGCTGCCTTGGCTGTGCATTTCGAGACCGGTACTACGTAGTCATGAGCACGCGCAATTCGAGGTACGAGAGCCGGTGAGGATCATATGGTTTGAGAAGGCCTACGTGGGCCTATGCTTTCTCGAGCGGAACGTGCTCTATCCGGTCGTTTTCCTGCGTATTCTCCTATTAATTATGACGTAAGTACTCTCACGTATATGAATCTTTATTAAATATAAATTATTCTACCTATTGAAAAGAATATTAAACTTTTATTGTTTTTTTTATAAGAAACATTCTTTTTTCCTCTTCAGGATAAAGTGCTGTATA
The DNA here is from genome assembly GCA_030770255.1 of Temnothorax ravouxi. Classification (NCBI taxonomy): domain Eukaryota; kingdom Metazoa; phylum Arthropoda; class Insecta; order Hymenoptera; family Formicidae; genus Temnothorax; species Temnothorax ravouxi. Next base: position 3,097 of record JASTWP010002921.1, read on the forward strand.
CATACGTGTACAAATATTTACAAAAGTAAGGGACGGAAGGTAGGAGACAAAAACAACAAAACTCTTATGTTTCATCGTTTTCCTAGAAATGAAGGACAGAAAGCTAGATGGATTAACAATATTAGGAATATTAATGGATCTACTTGGGAGCCTAAGGATCCATTGTTTGTGTGCTCTGTAAGCTGCAGTGTAGCAAATATATACATATACATAGCGAAGTCATTTACTGATAGCATGCATATTTTTTCAGGAGCATTTTGACAGGTTTTCTTGGGAGCATGTTAGAGAAGATGGTAAGAGGAAACTGAAAATCAGGAGCAATTCCTTCAGTTTTTAACGATAGTCTCCCATCGAAGCCATTTAATGAACATACATATTCAATGCCATTACAGGACATTTACATTAATTATGACAAGTTTAGTTTCTTATAATAGTCAAATTAAAATACAAAGCCTGCCATGCTGATTAACGTGAACTAAAATTTAATACTCTGTCAAAAAAATTCATACCTCACAAAGATACTTTTCTTCCATTGTATAATAATTTTCATTGCTCTTAGTGCCTTGTACAATTTTATTACTCCATATTTTTCTCAGTAGCTGATCCTTCGGTAACTTAAATAATTGAAATATATTTTCCTCTGATGTTGTTGAGCATGATAAAGCAACACATTTTCTTGCCATTGTAACTACAAAATAATAAATTTATTATTTTCTATAAAAAAAATAAAATATTTAAAATAATGAATATTCTTAAAAAATATTTACATCTTATCCTCCTTACATTTTTTTTTATCTTTATAGGTTGTCTCCTTGTCGTTTTACTTTTTGCCAATTCCAATACATGGATGAGCGTCCAAACTACTCCAAACTATACTTTACGCGTCATTTTACGCTAACCTCCTTTGACCGTGGTCTTCTCCATATGGAGAAACAAAATGGCGGGTTTATCGATATATCGCACCTATCGATTTCAATGTCGCTTCTCTATTATCTAGGACTCTACATGGGGAGGCACCCTTATATTACATGGAGTATATTTTGAGCGGAAAAAAAATATTACGTTTTAACGGTATTTATCGATTAAAATGCTTGTATTCAATAGAGAAGCTGAAAATATAAGCATATTAATAAAAATTGCAATGAATTAAGTGAACACAATTTTAAGAAATGAATATATACAAATGTCTTATCACTATACTGTTCCGCTTTTCCGCGCAAATTGTGCTCCATATAATATAAGGAGAAACAAACTCGCGGAACAAACGCGTCAAAATCCGTTGTCAACGCGGATATAGTATGCTCCATCAAATTTCGGAGCTGTTTAATCACATTGAAAAAGAAAGCTTTTAATACATACTTTGCGTACTTTATTATTTTATAAAAATGGCAGTATAATATTATAGATCCAAACATCATATTGATGGTTATTATGAAGTATCTTATGCAAGCCAGGGTACATATACATACATACATATACATGCACGATAATAGCGGATTCCGCTTTTCCGTTCAAACGTGCGGGACTCAACTCGCGGAAACGCGGAATCTAGTTCCTATTCTGTTGTATGGCACCCTCACAGGCTCACAGAACGCGGAAACGCTTGCCGCGCGCGCGGCAAGAAGCGAAGCGGTAGCCACGCAACGTGTCGCTTTTCCGTAAGAACCAAATTTTTCGTGGCTACCGCGTCGCTTCTTCCTGCGCGCGGCAAGCGTTTCCGCGTCCTGTGAGCAGAAGCCATAGCCATAGCGTCACGCGTCGCGCTCAGTGGAAACTCAGCCCAAACTGGGCCTAATGCAGCCAAATAACTAGCCAACCAATCAAAGTTTTCTTCAAAACGTGGCGCGACATTTGAATTTTTAAATGCAGTATCAATCAGCTACGATGAGAGCGAAAACCAAATTAAAATTTATAATGTACATAAATATACGAAATTTAAAACGTACTATCAGAATACTTGGTAGATTAATAAAAATATACGTTACGTTCCGAGTTGGATTTTCACACTGACATCCTCATCAGATAGTTTCTATTGACATTTTATCATTTTTAATATTTTATAGTTATATATAGGGCGTAGCTCTATAATCCGTTGCATATAGTTTTGATGCCAGGATAACACGTCGCAAAAGAAGGAATATTGGAAGGATGAATATATAACAGAGTTTAATAATTGTAGAATTGGAAACTTGGAAACTTGGTTCGCTTGCAACTATTTAGACCGCAAGAGAATGTATGTTCAACCTTTCTTTTTTAGCCATTTGCACACCCACACCCACACCCATTCAAAAATCAGAATTTTAATAGTTTCAAGCGTGCAGGAGAAAACGGTATGATATATTTTTTCGCAAGAATAAAATAAAATAAAACTTGATATTTTGATCGTTTTCAATCGATTCACTCTCCTTCCCTAATAAGTACGACCGATCATATATATTCAATGAGACAGACGTATAACGAATTGTTCAATCGACTCTTCAGTAGGTACCGTTTCTCGCACGCTTCCCTAAAAACAAATAGTACAAGATCCCGACCTACCTCGACCTTCACCCATCTGTTTTCCTAATAAAAGGTATTTTTTATCAAACATAATGAATAAACGAACAAATCGCGAATGGGTTGCCTAATTAAATCAGGTCAAGGCTACCCTTAATTAAAAATAATTTAATTAATTTTTTTTTATTTTTACACTCATTTGTATTCTCAAAACATTCAGTACCAATCGAAAGTACAAGGCATAAGTAGAAAGGAAAAGTTAGGTTGCCTATCTTTTACTATTACCGGGTTGCCAGGTATAAACAGGTGAGTTGGTGTTAATAATTTACACTCATCTGTTTTCTTTAATTGATCTATACAAAAAATAAAGATAATTTTATTGCGAACACAGTGGTATTAGGTTGCCTAAGCAAAATCGGTCAAGACTTGCGGTTGCCGCGCTTTAAAATCCAAATATTTGAGTAAGCGAGCGGAGTGCGACAGAGAAGAAAAAAATCGGTTTCCAGAACATCGGTAACGAAGAACTATACACTCTATAGCACTCGCCGGAAAATTCTACCTTTATTTCATATACAATTCGTTAAGATTTGGTTAATTAGTTCTGGAGTTATAGAAATGTGTCAAATTTACCAAAATTTCTATAACTCCAGAACTAATTAACCAAATCTTAACGAATTGTATATGAAATAGGGGTAGAATTTTCCGGAGAGTACTATAGAGTGTGTATTTTTTCGTTACCGATGTTCTGGAAACCGATTTTTTTAATTTTTTTAATTCTTACGGGTAAAAGAATAAAAAAAAAAACGGTTTCCAGAACATCGGTAACGAACAACTATACACTCTATAGCACTCCCCGGAAAATTCTATCCCTATTTCATATATAATTCGTTAAGATTTGCTTGATTAGTTCTGGAGTTATAGAAATTTCGGTAAATTTGGCACATACACACACACATACATACATACAGACATTTTTTAAAATTGCAATTTTTTGACGTTTTAGAACATCCTGAACACATTCAGAAAAACAAAAAAAATTTTTTTTTTTAACGAAAACAAAGCTTTCTCTATGAGGAAGCAAAATGTATAACATAACAATAATATACAAGTAATATTAACTTACCTTTCAATTTTATCTATTTCATTAATAAAACCGAGTAAATAAATAAATATTTCAAAAAACAATAAAAAATTAATAACACATTTATTGTTGTAATAAAAAAAATAATTTATACTAATATATAAAATTTTTACGGGTGATGTATGTTTGAACGTTTTTAACTTAAAAACTATTGGACCGAATTTTTACCAAAAGTATATAAAATGGGGTAGAATTTTCCGGGAAGTGCTATAGAGTGTATAGTTTTTCTTCCTCTATTGCATAGAATAGTACGTTCAGCGCTTCTCTGTCGCACCCCGCTCGCTTACTCAAATATTCGGATTTTAAAGCGCGGCAACCGCAAGTCTTGACCGATTTTGCTTAGGCAACCTAATACCACTGTGTTCGCAATAAAATTATCTTTATTTTTTGTATAGATCAATTAAAGATAACAGATGAGTGTAAATTATTAACACCAACTCATCTGTTTATATCTGGCAACCCTGTAATAGGGACCAGTAAAAGATAGGCAACCTAACTTTTCCTTTCTACTTATGCCTTGTACTTTCGATTGGTACTGAATGTTTTGAAAATACAAATAAGTGTAGAAATAAAAAAAAATTAATTAAATTATTTTTAATTAAGGGTAGCCTTGACCTGATCTAATTAGGCAACCCATCCGCGATTTGTTCGTTTATTCATTATGTTTGATAAAAAATACCTTTTATTAGGAAAACAGATGGGTGAAGGTCGAGATAGGTCGGGATCTTAGGGCCAATTTCACCAACCACGGTTAGCTTAACCGACGGTTAAAGTTAGCAGGATTGACCAATAGAAAGCAGGGTGGATTCATTTCTATTGGTCAATTCTGCTAATTTTAACTGTCGGTTAAGCTAACCGTGGTTGGTGAAATTGGATCTTATTAGACTAAAATCGACGATCTCTCGGTCCTCGGATCTGCTTTCTACCTCGCGTTTGTTACATACGCAATCTGCATATTTACGATATGTGATATAGATATATAATGTGAGTTATATATATCGTGCGCAAGTCTTCGATCTAAATAACGAATAAGGGAACGTGCAAACGTATGCGCTACGTTTGAATATCATACCGTATCGTATCTCGCCTTTATACCCTTTATATCATCTTGACTATACGTCGGCAATTGGATTCTTATTAAAATTTTCCGTCGATAGATCTTTCTTTGTCGGCGTGACAAAACTCATCTGCCCGTCATCGCGATGTTGGACGACTTGTGTCCAACACCGAATAAAACATATGAGATATCGAGAACATTAAGCCAGCGAGTCGAGAAAATCGAAAACTTCCCCGCTTAATTTATCGGTCAAAGCCAAACTAGCCCATACCAGTGTGCGCGTATAAACCAAGCGATAGACATTTCGATCATATCGTACATTTATTTTGGTGGAATTTTCTCAACGCATGCCTACAGTACGTACACACATACTCGCGTACACACATACATACACATTAAACGTCTAAGGGCGAGATGAAATCAAACGTATACATAATAGACGCGAGTCAAACTAAATAAAGATGCACTGACGTGTGAGACGAATATATGTAGGTATATATCGACACAAGCTTCTGCTCGCACTGATATTACTGATGATATATTATATAGCACACACGTCTCTCCGCGCATACACAATGTGTGATGTGTACTAAACTTACAACTAAACACGTACGACGTGATAATAAAAACTTACGCAATGAGAATTATTGTGACTTAATATACATATATATATATATATATATATATATATATATATATCATAATATTAATATATACATCGTATGAGATACATGTATAACGTCGTTGTCGAAATTAAACGATATTACATTGTAGTTGAGATGGACGTGATCCTTTGCGCTTGGTCTTCCGAGTCCTATTCGTCGAACGTATTATAGAGAACCCGTTTTCACCAAGCGCAAAGATATGCCCGCCTTCTTCGAAACGCTACATTCTTTGGAACTTGTTCTAAAACTGACGTAGACGGCATTGTCGCCGAAATTATTTCAATACCTCGCTCACCGTTAAATGCGTGCTTATCTCTCTCCCCTTCCCTCTCTCTCTCTCCCCTTCCCCCTCTCTCTCTCTCTCTCTCTCTCTCTCTCTCTCTCTCTCTCTCTCTCTCCCTCCCTCCCTCCCTCCCTCCCTCCCTCTCTCTCTCTCTCTCTCTCTCTCTCTCTCTCTCTCTCTCTCTCTCTCTCTCTCTCTCTCTCTCTCTCTCTCTCTCTTACATCAAGTTTACGTTAAAGGCTGCGGTCCACTTGACGCTACAAATTCTTTGGAGCGTTCTTCTTCTCTTTCTTTCTTCATTGAAAGAAAAGAGAAGAGAAATGTTTCGAAGCATTTGTAGCGTCAAGTGGACCGCAGCCTTAAAGGCTGGCGTGAAAAGTGACTTAGATCTTCTTATATATGCTGCTGAGCGATCAGCGACGAATGTCGAAATCTCGTAATATTCGATTACTAATATAGGCGTTTACATATTGATAACGATGCATTTAACGATACTGTGTTACCGTGCTTCGATCGAATAACTCTTTTACAACATGAACTTTTCATATATTATTTTTATTTATTATCATTCAAGTATATATTTTTAGTTGTAACTCTCAGAATAGCCGCGTAACACTCTCGGATCGGATAGCGTTCGCGAATAGTGAGTCAAGAGAAAAAAAAAAGATACAAAGTAAAATACGAAAGAATAAAAAAAAATAACCATCTTTTTATGAATTCTTGCAAATAGCTCAATCATTTGAAAACACTTGAGATATATATGAAATTTCGATAAGGTTTTACGCTCAACCGAAAATCGATCGTCTGTGTGTAATAACATCCATAATACGTAATAATTTTTCCCTTTCTTTTTTAGGGTACTCTTAATATCTGTGTTAATACCCGACCGACCCGTTATTGTCACGCTGAAAATCTGATAAACCTGATAAATCTGTCTACATTTCGCTTCTATACGTGATGCTAATGCGTAACAATGCAAGCTTGCGTAACAATACCATTCGTATGAGACGCGAAACTTTCTCATGCACGTTAACAGGTTTACGGTACGCGAATCAACGAAAGGAAGTAGCGTCACCGATCGAGGTTTAAACGTTTCCCGACTTTCCCCGTTTACTCAATTCGAGAGCGAGAGCTAGTTCGGCGTCTTCCTTCTCCTTACGCCTGAGCCGCTCTTCTTCCGCTTTTATACTCTGCTTTTCTGCCCACGCAAGTTGCTCGTCCTCCGATAACGTCGTTATATTATTACCGTTCCACATCTTGCCGAAGCTGTCGGCGAGTTTCTCATCGTTATAAATTGGACATTGGACATTGGACTTAAAAGCGTGCGCTACATCTGATTCGTGCTGCCTCGCGTCTTTACTCGCGAACGCTTCGTCGAGATTGATCGTCTTCGCCTTGACGTTGGCAAACGCTTGGGAAAAATCGGCCTCGATGTTTCGAACGTTTTTATTATCGGCGGAAAAGGCTTTCCCAAAATCGACGTCGAACTTGCTCGCGCTGCTCGTGTCACTCGTCGTGTTCCTCTCGGCTTTCGCTTTAGCAAGCGGGAAGGTGCTTGAGAAATCATTGTCGAAAACTTTAGCCAAAGTGTTTTTACTCGAGAACGCAGATCGCGTCTCGAAGCCGAAAGGATCCGTCTTCTCCGTCCCCCTGATGCTGCTGCTGCTGCTGCTGCTCCTCTTGTTCGCGTTCAGGTCCTCCGCCTCGTCGGCGAACGGGTCCGTTATGTTGAAAGGGTCTTCGTAACGATAATCTCGAAAGGGATCCTCCGTAAAGTCCGACAGCTTCGGTTGCGCCATCGCTACGTGGGTGGTTTTACTCGTCGCTCTTGGTGGAGCCGTTCGATTAGCCGTTGGTTCTGGCTGAAGCAGGTTTTTGTCACTGGTCAATTTCGTTTTACTGAAAAGGTAGAAGAGAATGTGACGCGGATACCGTCGACTGTCCTCCGGCTGCTCGATCGGCTGGCAGATTAGGCCGCTACTCTCACACTACGTCACAAAGCTATATCGAAAGTGCTGCAATTTTATGCGATGTTCGAGACACATACTTCAAGAACAAACTATATACGCAAGGTAAGAAACCTTACGTGTATCGTTATCTATTAACGTGGTTCGAATACATCGCAGAAAAAACTAAAATAAAACTAAAATCAACAATAATCAAATATATACCTATATATATATATTCATGCGACAATGCAAATAAACTTGAAATAGAAAAATTCCTAAAAAGAAAAATGATAAATAAATTAATTTGCAGACGACACCAGCTTCAGAAGGCAGCTCAATAGTGGGAAAACAAAAAATTGTGCAGCTTCTACCTAAATACAAAACAAAATTAAATACACAATCACATAAATCACGTAAAAATCACACGTTTATGTTTTTCTTGCGTGTATAGGGAATACGTGTCGCGAGATGATTTTTAACGTGATATATGTCACCGTCAAAACTAATTTATTGGTATCAAGTTTGACGAATGTAAAAGTTACGTAACTTGTTGTCTTCTTCGTTCTATCCGTATCTATCGATCCGTATTAGGAAAGATTTGTGTGAGCGATTTTTTGATAAGAGACTCGAGTACCTAGTACCTACTATAAGGTCAAGTATCATCGTGTTGCGCATCCATATATTTAAATTTATAGATTTATAGATAGTAGTGGTATATGTTCTCTCTAACACGTGCGGGCAAATATTTTCCAGAAAGTCTGAATATACTGTGCCACGTGCACGAGTTTGAAATTTTTGTTCGTGTGTCTGGAACATGTTTGCCTGATGAAATTAGCCTGATGAAAATAAGATGGGACACCGTGTATCACCGTTTACGTATGAACATTGCGTAAGACAAGTTCTTCTGTATTCGTCTATAAAATTCACTCATCCATCACTCGTACATCACATGTCTAATTGTTGAGTGAATTGTACGTAGACTAGACAATCGTGACAGTATTATAAAAAATAGTAAGTTTCCCTGGGTTGTGTATTGTATTTAAAAAATGTATAATTTATCAAGGATAATGCGCCATTGAAAGAAAATAACGCAAAAGAAAAACAACAGGCGAAAACACGTACGAAAAGTGCGTGTATTTAAAATAAAAGATACCGCATTAAATACGCACCTTGGAATCAAACGTGGCAAAGTCGGCGAATCCAGAAGATGCGAAACTATTGTTGTTATCGCATGTTGTTTGCTGAGCGCCAAATGGATCTGACGTTGCGTTCGCAAATGGATCTGGAGTGGGTGAAGGCGTTGGGGGTGCGGGTGCCGCTCTCATTGGACCAGCAGGACCTTGACTCGGTCGTGGCGGAGCCGGTCGTGGCGGTGGTTGCTTCGCTTTCTTTGGTGGAAGAGCAGGACTGGGGCTCTCGGGACGAGTAGGCGCATGAAGATTGGCAAAGGGATCCTCTCCAAATGGATCCTTCGTGTTCTTAACAGAAAACCATTGTTCCTATCAGCATCTTATTTAATAACGTTTTGATATAGCATGAAATATATCGAGCAGGTATTCATAATCTTAATGCTAATAATTTTATCTATATCTTTAACTCTCCGAGGTCACACTTTTTTTTTATTTTTTTATTTTTTTTATTTTTTTTATAGACCCCGGTCACACTGGGGTGGTCGCCACCCAGACGGATTCAAAGTCTCATAATTCAAATTAATGTGCGCGTAAAAATTCATGAAACATCTTAAGGGTATTGTTAAAAAAAAATATATATATATATATATATAGTGCGAAAACCCGAAATGTGCTCCCAATTTTTTATTTAAAAAAATCGAAAATGAACAAATTTGGAAAAAATGAATTTTTTTTAAGATTCGATATTAAGTAGCACCCATTTGGAAATTATGTAAAAATGGTGTTATTTTAAGGGAAAAAATACATCTTGCACGGGCGTCCCAAATAACATAATTACTTTGAAGATCAAAGTTGAGATTTTGGATAGGTAAGGCGAACGCGTATTTTCACATTTTAATTAAAAGTAAACTAAAGTGTATTTTTATTAACAAATATTACATAAATACCTCAGAAAAGTCAACTAATGGTAAGATAAAATAAAATGTAGATAATTAAAAATATTGCCCTGAATTTTTGTCAGGGTGGCCGCCACCCTGCGCCTAGCCTCGAAGGGTTAATACTTTCTCCCAACTTCATCGTGCTATTTGCCAGCGAGACAAAAGTGGGACGTGGAAAAAGTGTTAAAAACAAAAACTGTTTAAAACCAAACCGTGTTAAAAATATGGAGATTTTGACCAAACGTTCGCAAACAAGTAAAATTTTACATACCGACGTAGCTGCGGGTGATTTATTCTCAGCTCGCTTTCCATTACCAAATGGATCGAAAGGATCTTGCTTTGCCGCTACGTTAGTATTATCGAACGCGGTAAAAGGATCTGCCGCAAAACCATTCTATGGGATGGTTTTTTAAAATTAGTGACCATGTGCTTAAAGAATAAAAGATTAAAATGTCGCTCTCATAAATATTACATCGTTATAGTCAAACACTGCAGTCTGACATTTTCTACTTTCTGCTTCATCTTTTTCTCCGTCACTTTTGTTTTTGCGCTCTTCTTCCACTACTTCGTTCATATTTACGTGACTGCGTAACCACGTTTTCCATCTTTTTTGTTTGTTTGTTTGTTTGTCCACTCTACACATCGTCACGTAGATATACGCATACGCAAAATAATGAAAGAGTAGAGCAAGAGAAAATGTCATAAGAAGCAGGAGAGTAGAGAGAGCATAGTATGTGGACATGGCCGTAAAAAAAAACTTACGTTAGATTGTTGCGTGGGAAACGCGCTTCCGAACGGATCCGACATCGTTGCGCTAAATGCTTCTTTGGCTTTATTCGATGCGAAAGGATCTTGGTCTCCAAATCCGTTTAAAGCGCCAGTCCCGCGTGCATCTGCTTTTATTTCATTCGTCTCACCCGTATTCTTAGTTGTCGTTTCGTATCTATTTTTTTTTTTACAACACACACACACACACACATATATATATATATATATATATATATACACATATATACATATACAAAAATGTCCGTACATATAATTCCGATAAGAAAATTCGTATAAAATTAAGTATACGCAATATATACGCACTCTATATCTTCGATGTCGGGTATAAATTGTAGACTAGTATCAGGTACAAGATTGACGTCTCCCGCAGCGAGTGCAGAGTCATAAAGCGCAATGGCATCGCTCATCTGACGCTGTTGTTCCTGTAAATGAGTGATCTTTGTCTTTGCTTGACAAATCTCTAACTGAGTATCTTGCAACTTTTTCGTCAGCTCATTTAATTGGTCCCTGTTTTTATTCTGTTGCTGCTCTAATTGCTGCTCCTCTTGCCGCAGCCCTTCGAGCTCTTGCCTCTTGAAGTTTAGCTCTTCTTCCTGACTCCGCAGCACCGATTCTTGTTCCTCAGCTTGTTGACGGAGCTTATCGACCTTAAGAAGATAAACGTGATTTATAAAGATTTGTATTTGCTTATCCTTCCTTCTCTTGCCCGTAAATTTCAAGTAAAAATAATAAACTTGCACATTATTATCCGGTATGGATATATAGTCACGTGATATAGTCAAAACATAAAAAGATACACGATTTGGTTTTATTTATTTGAAAATATATCATTTAATTTTGCTACAGTTACACGTTATATGTCACGGGAAAGAGTGTAATAAAAAAAGTGTAGGTATACGTCATGCCAGAAAAGCACCAATAATGCATTAGCGCTATCAGTGCGTATGTTTTGTACAAAAGTACAAGTTGGGAAGCATAATATAATAGAGATTGTAGGCTTTATTTACTTTCGTACAAAAATGTTTTCAAAGGACATATATGTATTTACCTATCAGTGACAGACGATGTTAGCGATATTATACACACACCCTAGCGCGCGAGCGCGCAAAGACATGTAATACGTACACGCGCGCATGCACGTACGCACGCAACGCATCGTAGAAACATAACAAAATATTTAGTTACGTAAAAGAAAAAGAAAAAAGAAGAAAAAAGAAAAGAAAAAATTTTATTTCCTACGAACCGCGACAGATATTCGTACGTAACGAACGACATTATAATGCGCAAAGGTAACGATCCACTTTAAGCAAAACTGTCATCTTTTTATGTACCTTCTTCAGTTCCCTCTGAATCTTCTCTTCGACCTCACTCAAATCTCTATCTACTTCGGTCTTCTACAAGCCAAACATACGAAAACAAAATCATAAAGAAAAATATAATACATACGAACAACTAGATGCATATACGTAGTGAAATCAAACTTTTTTCTATTTTCCTCGCTCTTCTTCCCTTCCCTTTCTTTAACGTTACTGCCTATAATTACGTACGATTGTGTCAGAGATATACGTCAGTAAACGCCGTTAACTCTTGCTTCGTGTGTATGCAAAGTGAATAAGTAGATGCGTACGTCACACGACGTACGTAGTAAAAAAAATAATAACAATCAAGAGAAAACAGTAAGAAAATGGCGTAGGATAGACGTATATAATAGATGTAATTTATGTCTCGTATTACTGTCGTATCTGTGGTCTCTATGTATTATTAATCGTACGTAACGAAACGTAAATATAACGAATGTATCGGTATACTCAAAGTGCAATGGCTTACATTTATTATTACTTCACTGCACTTATTAAATATCGTTATGTAAAAAATTGGCTTTATCTTACAAGAGCAAGCGACAACTGTATATATGCGTACCACTACCGCATGTAGTTTAAGTTGTACCTATAAAAAGCAGTGCCGCGGACATTCAATAAGCAAGCCGGTTACATTACCGAACTTCCGTTTACCTGCGCTTTCAAATCGTTCAATCTCTTCTGCGCCTCACCCTTCTGATTTCCAAGTTGCTTCAGGGTTGCCGCAAGCGTGTCCAATTCGCTTTGAAGACTCTTAATCTCCCCGTTCTTTATCTTAATGTCGGCTTCCTTTTGCGCTATATCCTGCTCCATGCTTTGTCTTTCACGCACAAGTTCCGCTATGTCTTTACTTATCATATCCAATTCCGGATTCGAATAGCCTGATATGTTATTGTTTTCCTGTGTAGTATAGAAACATATTTGAAATGTTAATATCTGATCAACATTTCCTACCGTATAAAGAAATGACATGTGTTTCGGTACATCTAAAATTCATTTATACTGGAAAAGAAAGATGACGTCTATAAATTATAAGGATTTCACGTAACTCAACGTAAAAAACAAAGTGTTACGTATGTAATTCTAATGTAGATAAATCCAAGATTATCCGTCCGACAAGGCACGCCATTTCGCCGTCAAGAGCCTCAAGGTATTTAATTGTTTGACGAATCCTTGATTTTCACACTCTCGTTTTCGTCGCAACAATTTCGCGTAAATTTTTACAAGTCTGTAAACTCGAGACCCGCTCGAGACCCGTACAAATATTTATATTACTTTTCTTTACATGTATGGAAAAAAAAAAAAAAATGAAACAGCATTAGATGGATATTTTATTTCGTATATTGCGAATACTTCACGCGACGACTCGTATACACAACGATAATGAAGATGTGCGTTGTGCCAATTATCTCAATCTATTATTTAAACAACATATCTTTAGCTTTGCTACTACCAAACTCGTTAATCAAGTATGAATTACGAAAAAAGATTCTCGATAAATTGTTTAACGACAAACACGGTAAGTAGACGCTTTGATTAAAGGAAAAAAAAAGCCGCTTACGCGTGATTAGATGTATAGATGTCGACATTTATATAATGTATAAATATAACATCTCGGGTACTCGCAACCCGTCGCGTCGCGTAAAAGAGTCACGGTGCGGTCTCGCTCCGCGTGTACTTGGCGCGAGACACTACCGTGTCTCTTGATATATATAAATACATAATTGCAATTAGAAAAATATTTAAATGATTGTACGCATAACAAGGTGACAAAATGTTTCTGAATATCGACGACTATGAATACCCGAGAGCTAACAAGACCCTGAGACATCTACACAAACAACGGTGGCTAGATTATTACGAGTGTCTGGAGGAAATATATGCGGACGTGAGGCACGACAAAATTGCTTATCCGATCGCGCTCATAGCGCTCGAAGGGACGTCCGTAACGTGCGCGTGATCAACAAATACGCGTAAAAATTTGTCACGCACACGTACGATGAAATTTGAACGACGTGATTGATTTACAGTTTAGAATGCCAAATCTGCATCTCGCCGATGGAGATACTACATGTGACGTCTCTAATAGAATGGTATTTCAACAACAGCAGTGAAAGCAGTAGCGCTAAAAGTACACTGCGGAATACAGATCGCATTCTTAATTCACCAGATAACCGATATATCGTCATGTACAATGTCAAGGTATAAACTCAAAAAGAGTTGTAGCATACGTGTAACTCTGCAAAAGATCACAGGCGGGGATACTCTGTATGTTACACACACACACACACACACACACACACACACACACACACACACACACACACACACACACACACAAATAGTATGATTAATAAATTAATATCTAATGATTCTCAGTTAGAGCAAGCGGGGGCGTATTGGTGTGAAGTAGGAGATACCGTAGGGTCAGTTTACCATTTACATATTGATAGCGATTTGGAAACGGTGAATGTGCATCCGGGTAGAACAGTCGCGGTGGAAAATGTGCCGGAATACAAGCTAAAGATTTATACTACTTGGACAACGTGGAGTCCTTGTTCTATGTGCGACGCGATCGGGATAAAGCTGCGATACGGTTACTGTACTGTCTCTCTTTCAGAAATGTCACAGCATAAATATCTTGTTAACGAAAGCGCATCGACGATAAATGACGTGCAACATATGAAGCGAGGTATAACGGAAGTTAAGTAAAAGCAAAATCTTCTTTAAATATTTCCTTTTGCTAAAACTTCTATTAAATTTTTCAAGCCAATGAATGGAATCGAGCGCACGAAGGCACGATGCAGGCGAAAGTGACAAATACAACCTTGAACGTTCAATTGAGAACGGCGTTAATGTTATTTAAAAACAAGCTACCGTGCAAATCGAGACTTGTTCCAGAACAAGTGCGACTAATACCCGTTATTAAAAAGAAAAAAACTGCAATTATGAGACGATATTGCAAGGTATGCGTGGCAGAGAAGTCTTAAAGCGTATTTATAAAAAACAGTGAATCTTTGTTTTCTCTCGCATTATTTCGATATAGGTATAACGTAGTCCTTTTGCACGCTACACTCGCGTTCGACGAACCATTGGCAAAATATGTCAAAAAAACTTTCTTCTCACGGATCGTATCTCTTAACGAGTAAACGTACAATTCACTTTACACAATTTCCACGGAGAATAGACTTCTTCTCTCATTGATCAATGATCGTCGATCAAAGTTTAAAACTATTTATTGATTCATAAAATAAACGGAAAGTTTTCAACTTTTTTAACGTATATAAACATGTATATAAATACATGTAATTAAAATAAGGTAATAAACGAAAGAACCATTTCGACGTACAAAGAAAACATTCGCGCGATGACACGCCACGCCACGCAATCTAATGTGGCTGACATAATAGAAACTTTAATGAGGGTCAAATAATTAAAATAGATATTATTCTTGAGACAGAAAAAATGTCAGAAAAGTATCATATTTGAAGTGCGCGATGAAAAAGGCAATGTTCTGGAAAG
Organism: Temnothorax ravouxi; assembly: GCA_030770255.1. Lineage (NCBI taxonomy): Eukaryota > Metazoa > Arthropoda > Insecta > Hymenoptera > Formicidae > Temnothorax > Temnothorax ravouxi. The sequence goes on from JASTWP010002921.1 coordinate 18,425, forward strand.
TGCAAACAATAGCGCTGGTATATTTTCTATGATTCAAGGAATGCCCGAACCGTTGCCATCGATTGCACGTAGCGTACGTTATGAAAAACATGATGAAAAAATCAAACTTGTCTGTCCAGGGTAAAATTTATAAATTCCACGAGTGTTTCATTAATCACGATAAATATAAAAAATAATATACACGTTGTTTTAGAAATCTGAATACGGACGTTCCGATTGTTTGGCGACGCAATGGTAAAGCGATACGTCCATCTCGCATTAAATTCCAATCGAACGGAAGAATTCATATTAATTCTCAGATGCAAATACTATTCGAATCTTTAAAGTTCGAGGATACTAATACATACAGGTAACGCAAATTCGTCAATGGACAAAATTACGTAACAATAATAATCTTAAAACTAAAAAAAAAAATATCTTTTTTTTTTACTACTCTAGTTGTTGGCAGAATAACGAAGTTGCTGGAATAATAAAGCTGAAGGTGATTGGAGAGATAGAATTCAAACTGAATCATCATGTTATCTTGCTTGGTGCTATCGTTATAATTAGCATAGTTCTGACAACGTTTTGGAGAGCATTCAAGGGACGAACGCGATATACGATGCATTGATAAGTTTGTAAACGCTGACGTGTATTTAAAACAAGTTGTTCGTCATCGACAGTTAATAAAATGAGCAAGAGCAAGCACATGCGTTTGCTCTTGTGCGAACGGGGGATGAAAGAAAAGCGATCAACTTGCTTTAAATATACAGAATATTGTACGTTAAAGAAAAATATTTTAAAAATATTACCACTACAGTTTCCCCAGCTTTCCGTATAGAAGGTGGTATCATTTCGGGAGTTAAACTCGCCGGAGGATCTATGCCGTTAAGTTTTTGCTTGATAAGCCACATAGCTATGGCAAATTGTTCCTTATTCAGTTTTCCACTTTGACAAATGTCACATAAACTCCTACGTCGTGAAATGGTTTTTCGTTATTATTGTTACACTATTGAGAATCTCTGGTAATTGTCCGTAGTAAAAATGGCACTGCTATTACCATATATGCGCCAACACGGGATGTTGAAGTCCACTTTGTAGGAAGACGTCTTTGATCTCTGTACCAGAAACAAATCCGTCCCTATCCATGTCGGCTTGTAAAAATAATTTTTCCGCAGCTACTTGATCCTCGGCCGAAACTACCCATTGTTGCGCGCTTGACTGAAATAATACGGTATAAGAACATTAGCAGTTTTTTTAATAATGCAGAAACGTAGTAAGCGTTACAAGTTTTTAAATTACAGTTTAAAAGATAAATACTTTTACGACGTCTAACCCGGACAAGCTCTTTACAGCCGTAGTATTGGGTAAGGGTGGAATCGGCGGTGGTTGCGCGTGCGCGTACGCGTGTGGTGACGGTGACGGTGACGATGACGGTGACGCGGCACGCGCTATGCTCCGTGGCGTAGGAGACTTAGCCTTGGGGATAATAATGTCTTTCCTTTTCCCAGGTGGCATTAATTCTGGTGGAAGTACACTTGGTATCGCATATTTTTCCAATGCTTTATACACAAGATGCATAGCCTGTATAATAACAATTAAAGTTAGATAAAAAGAAAAGAGAAGAAAATGTACGTCAAGCGATAGAACGTACGTTAGAGAATTGTCGCTACAGAAACGAAGTAATAATATTTGTCGTCCAACATAAATTTCTCTACTCGTACTCGAATCTTATTCTACCGTTAGAACGTGTTCTTTCAATCAATGCCTAATGCTACGGGATCCATATGTTATGCAAAAGCTATTTTGGCATATAAAAAAAAGTGTACGTGATACTCACAACTACAAATTCATGTCTATCCAGCATACCATCCTTGTCCATGTCCGCCAAGTCCCAAATCTTGCCAAGAGTGTCCATAGGAAGTTTACTGTCCATAAGAACACCCTTCACTTTATTTCCAGATATATAACCATTGGTTGGCTGTAAGCTATCAAAAAGCTGATCATATTTCGCCCGTTCTGTAGGATTAATTGACCAATCTCCATTCGTGACGGATGTTATTACAGGCAGAGCATTGGGGATAGTTTTCTGCGGAACGACCGTGATGTCTCCCTGTGTGGTGTGACAAATCACAAACAGGATAAATGACGCGAGGTTCGTTTCACGTGCAAAAAAAGAAAAAAGCATGCGCACACCGTTTGGCGGGTGCAAATTTACCATTTTCGGTGGTGACACGCCGAGACTTAAATTAGACATATTCAAATCCTTCCCCGTCTGGGCTAACGCGCACAACTTGAGCGCGACAAACATGCCAGACTTATCTAAGAAGCCTCGCGACTGCGGATCAGCCATATCCCATATTTTACTCAAAATAACGTCGCTCAGCTGGGACTTTTTGAGAAATCTCGCAGCGTCCATCGCCTCGATCCGTCCATATCCGTTTGGATCGACCTAGAGGCAAACATACATGTTTGAATATAATGTTAGCACGTTGCACAGTACACCTATATATATATATATATATATATATATATATATATATATATATAGTATATATAGTATATATATATATATATATATATAGGTATATATATATATATATATATATATAAAGAGCAGAGGTGTATTTCACCTAATAATAATAACAATAATATACCTGATTGTAATAAGCTTCATATATCGTGGTATGGCTTCCAGCCACCTGTAAAAGAAACCAAATTCAAATGTATTTTTTATGCCTATCTGCAGCAGTAATAGAGCAAGACGAGTAAGGCCTCTCTCCCTCAAAGTGACATGATGTATTAGATGGACTTAAATTATCTGCCCCATTTGACCCCATCATATCGATAAAAAAGTTTAACACGAACGTCGATACGAGAATAATAAATAACGAGTTTTCGGCGAGAACAAAAGCGCGACGCTCAAAAACGTCGGCTCGCTTATATTTATCGTGGATCTACAAGCGTCGAGCGAGCGATGTGCTGTGCCCGCCAAAAGAAGGCACGTTGTCGCGCCAAGTTTCCGGAACGCATCAAGGAAACGAACGACGCTAGAGAGACTTCCTCCCGGGCGAGTAAAAGCTCGACACGACATCAAGATACTTGAGATATATATATATATATATATATATATATATATATATACGCGTAAAATTACTCGACACTCGAGGCACCAAACCGTGGACCGCCCTCCTCACCAAGGTACAAGGTAGACGGGGCGATCGTGGGCGACGTGAGCAGACGCGAAAGTTTGGCGGTTTGGCGCGTAGCGCGACAGTTTGGTGCGAGTCACGACGAGGGCTTACGGGAGGAAGGAGGAAGCTCCTGTGGCACGCGCGAGTCACAACAAACGGTAGTCGTCTTGCAAAATCGTCAAAACTGCCATGTACCTGCGTAGGTGACGGCAGGGCGGCCATACTTGCATTAAAGCACTGGCTTTAACCAATCACGCCAATCAGACTCTCAATCGATAGCGTATACGATTTCGATTTTAACACGTTCGTCCAACATTTCGCGGATATACTGGGATATACCGCTTTTAATCATTGGACATTCCGGCGAATTATCGCAGGAATCACACGCCTCTTCCTGCAGGCGCGCGCGCGCGAAATCAATGATGAGCCGATGAGCCGGATGAGCGACAAGCGCGCGACGACAGAGGGAATTTATCTGGAGAGAGAAAACGGTTTACAGTTTACACGAGACACGAGTCACACGAGATGCGCGACGAAATCTCTCTCTGTCTTCTTCTTCTTTTTCTGTGATTGGCATCTCTCTCTGTCGTTTTATTCAAAACCACTCGGCACTCGGCACTCGGCTCGAACTATACATTCGTACTATAGTCAGTCTAATACCATGGTCGAATCTCGAATCTATACTATGCTACACGCTCCACGCTACAATGCTACACGCTGCACCAGTGCCAGCACTGCCAGCTACTAGTACTGCCACCTACTGCCACTGCCAGACAGTGGCTGCGTTCCAAAATTCATTTTAGGTTGTGTTCCGCTCTGTGATTGGTTCACAATCACAACATCTTAGGCCCGGTCTACATCAATCAGTCGTATGTCGGAGTCGGTGTGGTCAAGAGACGTAAACGCAAACGTAGATGCACGCGGCACGCGCTAGTGTGATACGGGCATAAGGCTTAGGACTTGGGCCCGGTTCAACAGTGGCCAGTTAGTTTAAGGGTCGACAGGAGTAAAGCCTTGTGTCCACGATGCTAGAAATCTGTCCGAGTTTCGGTTATAAGCCAATGAAACTGCTGCTTTTCTGTAAGAGCTGCAAGTTGATTGGCTTATAACCGAAACTCGGACCGATTTCTAGCATCGTGTACACAACCCCTAACACTACCGACCTCTGTCGGGTTGTTTAGCTGCGAGTCCGTATTTTATTTATTATAAATTTTTTAAGAGTCAAAATGGAAAATCCGGCTATGTACCAGCTTGCGGCTGATCTTACTGATTAAAACGAGCATAAGTTTAATGAGATTCGTTAATTAATTTGGCTAAACTTTGGGATAAGCCGTTCCTAAGCAGCTTTGCAGCTCTAAGCAAGCCTGCAAAGCTGCTTAGGAACGGCTTATCCCAAAGTTTAGCCAAATTAATTAACGAATCTCATTAAACTTATGCTCGTTTTAATCAGTAGTGCTGGCTTGCTTAGAGCTGCAAAGCTGCTTGGAACGGCTTATCCCAAAGTTTAGCCAAATTAATTAACGAATCTCATTAAACTTATGCTCGTTTTAATCAGTAAGATCAGCCGCAAGCTGGTACATAGCCGATTTTCCATTTTGGCTCTTAAAAAATTTATAATAAATAAAATACGGACTCGCAGCTAAGCAACCCGACAGAGGTCGGTAGTGTTACTCCTGTCGACCCTTAACTATATAGTAGTTAATTCTCATGCTAGGTCTACAATGCGAGTCGTAAAGTCGTGAATCGTAAGAATTGACCAATCACAATCAAATTTGAGGAAAATAATCGACTGTGATTGGTCAATTCTTACGACTCACGACTTTACGACTCGCATTGTAGACCTAGCATCACTCTCTGTCTCTTTCTAACCTCAGGGCCTAAAGGTGGGTTTTTATGGGCAGTGAAATGCTGCGGCAGCGAGCAACAGTTTAGTCACTGATCTATATATAACTGGATAGTGAATAGGCCGAATTTTGGCCGAATTTTGTGAAGCAATACGGCCGCTATGTTGGCCGCAGCGGGCACTTCGGGCGTCATCGGGAGCCGTCGTGAGCGTTCGTGAATCGCCGAGTTTGAAGTTCACACAGGTAAAAAATTGAAAACCGCTTAATGTTGTTAAAGTTAGTAATTTGTAATCGGGTAAACTTTTTCGTTGTCGAAAATGAAAAAGAATTGCGTACATTGTGGGAAAAGCGACAAGGGCGAAGATGTGCCCAGTGGGCCTATTCTGTAACTCTTAACGACAGTTTCGTTATCGTTACATTGTCGTTGCGCAGCTTTTTTACCATATATAATATCTGCGCAACGCAAATTATAACGATAACGAAACTCGTTAAGAGCTATACAGAATAGACCCACAGGTCTTTTCACCGGTAAGTATTATAGTATCTAATTTATTATATGTAAATCAATTACTACGTTTACGCGGCGAGGCTATGCGTTTACGCGATGTAGTAAAACTTACGATAATTCACTCCGCGTAAACAGGAGTGTCTAGCCGTGACTTAAAAGTACGATAATAGCAGTAACTTACTCAAATTAGCTAATACTTTCCTTGCTAATACCTCGCGTAAACGGCAAATTTGATTGAGTGCAAGACAGTGCAAGAGTGCAAGAAAGTGCAGTACAACAAACCCCGCGCGATATTTCAAAGCTACTTTTTAGTGTCACCTGGAAGTATCATTAATACGAGTGTCGATAAAAAGCAGATAACAATTGCAGGTTAGTTACATTATATGAACAATAATGATATGATTTATAAAAATAATAAGTAGCAATGTACCCCACAACCGTAACTGTCATTATATATTACGCATGTTGTATACTATACATTGAGGTTAGAGTGCTGGATACCACATTAAATATTTTTATAACTTGACATTTATTGCGGCTGAAAAGCATACTTACATTAATTATAATGTAGAATTTGAACTGATAACCTCTAAATCGTATTACGGACCGGAGAGGAACCTATATACTTCGCGAATGCGTAAACGGCTCTCAAAAAGTATCGCAGAATACTACGCACGCGTAAACGGTAGAAAATTATGTAAGTTACTACATCGCGTAAACGCATAGCCTCGCCGCGTAAACGTAGTAAATGGCAATCAATCATACTCGATATTAAATTATTGATGGTTATGTTGAATAATTTATTGCTTTTTGTAGTTTTATTTTCACGTCGTACGATTTTTAGAGAGATAAAATACATTATCTATATTATAATTAATCCGTGCATGAGGTAATGTCGTGAAAATTACAAATTGAGTGAACAAAAATAACTATTACAAAATTTGTCTTTTCATTCAGATTGCCAACGAAAAGGGTTCTTTAATTTTGTTAATTTAATCTTCCATAATTTATATTTTGTGTTTTTTATGTTTATCAATAAATGCATTTATATTTTACACAATTGTATGTATAAGAGTGCGTTCCGTATCATGCATGATGCGCATAATGCATAATTTATCCTTGTTGTTCACTAAATATTAAACAAAGATAAGTGATGCATTATGCGCATCATGCGTGAAACGGAGAACGCACCCTAAATTAATATAACTGCAAAAACACAACTAATCGTAAGCGATTTTCACTCCTGCGTGCAACTTCAAACTCGGCGATTCACGAACGCTCACGACGGCTCCCGATGACGCCCGAAGTGCCCGCTGCGGCCAACATGGCGGCCGTTCATATTGCTTCACTTTGAGGAAAATGTCGTGTAACCACAAAATTCGGCCTTCGGCCTATTCACTATCCAGTTATATATAGATCAGTGAGTTTAGTACGTTCTTAGAAGATTCCTAGAAACGTATTAACGTACTAAACTTCCCTAGAACGTATTAAACTTTTCTAGAACGTACTTGGTATGTACATATGTACGTTCTAAAGCCTTGTGTCCACGATGCTAGAAATCTGTCCGAGTTTCGGTTTGAAACTGCTGCTTTTTTGTAAGAGCTGCAAGGTGATTGGTTTATAACCGAAACTCGAACCGATTTCTAGCATCGTGGACACAAGGCTTAAAACACATGGCTGCGGTTGCGGTCCACTTGACGCTACAAATGCTTCGAAGCATATTCCTCTTTTCTTTTCTTTCAATGAAGAAAGAAGGGGAAGAAAAACGCTCCAAAGCATTTGTAGCGTCAAGTGGACCGCAACCGTAGACGGGGGCATTAAAGGGCCGTGATCAGGCTATACTACGGCGTGGGATTGAGATTATTGGATTAAAATAATTTGACCACGTAGAGCAAAGTTCACTAAACTTGAAGTTAGTTTTCTTTCGTCTGATTGATTTAATTTCAATCCACGCTCAATTCCACGCATAGTCTGATCACGGCGTATGCGGCTTCTGCCCACACAGGACACAGGTAGAGTCCTAGATAATAGAGAAGCGACATTGAAATCGATAGGTGCGATATATCGATAAACCCGCCATTTTGTTTCTCCATATGGAGAAGACCACGGTCAAAGGAGGTTAGCGTAAAATGACGCGTAAAGTATAGTTTGGAGTAGTTTGGACGCTCATCCATGTATTGGAATTGGCAAAAAGTAAAACGACAAGGAGACAACCTATAAAGATAAAAAAAAATGTAAGGAGGATAAGATGTAAATATTTTTTAAGAATATTCATTATTTTAAATATTTTATTTTTTTTATAGAAAATAATAAATTTATTATTTTGTAGTTACAATGGCAAGAAAATGTGTTGCTTTATCATGCTCAACAACATCAGAGGAAAATATATTTCAATTATTTAAGTTACCGAAGGATCAGCTACTGAGAAAAATATGGAGTAATAAAATTGTACAAGGCACTAAGAGCAATGAAAATTATTATACAATGGAAGAAAAGTATCTTTGTGAGGTATGAATTTTTTTGACAGAGTATTAAATTTTAGTTCACGTTAATCAGCATGGCAGGCTTTGTATTTTAATTTGATTATTATAAGAAACTAAACTTGTCATAATTAATGTAAATGTCCTGTAATGGCATTGAATATGTATGTTCATTAAATGGCTTCGATGGGAGACTATCGTTAAAAACTGAAGGAATTGCTCCGATTTTCAGTTTCCTCTTACCATCTTCTCTAACACGCTCCCAAGAAAACCTGTCAAAATGCTCCTGAAAAAATATGCATGCTATCAGTAAATGACTTCGCTATGTATATGTATATATTTGCTACACTGCAGCTTACAGAGCACACAAACAATGGATCCTTAGGCTCCCAAGTAGATCCATTAATATTCCTAATATTGTTAATCCATCTAGCTTTCTGTCCTTCATTTCTAGGAAAACGATGAAACATAAGAGTTTTGTTGTTTTTGTCTCCTACCTTATTCTGTCCCTTACTTTTGTAAATATTTGTACACGTATGTATACAGCACTTTATCCTGAAGAGGAAAAAAGAATGTTTCTTATAAAAAAAACAATAAAAGTTTAATATTCTTTTCAATAGGTAGAATAATTTATATTTAATAAAGATTTATATACGTGAGAGTACTTACGTCATAATTAATAGGAGAATACGCAGGAAAACGACCGGATAGAGCACGTTCCGCTTGAGAAAGCATAGGCCCACGTAGGCCTTCTCAAACCATATGATCCTCACCGGCTTTCGTACCTCGAATTGCGCGTGCTCATGACTACGTAGTACCGGTCTCGAAATGCACAGCCAAGGCAGCTGCTTGTGCAGCTGCGGCACGATATAGTACAGGAGAAAGCCCAGGCAACTCACGATACTCCACAGTACCGGATTAAGCTCCGGTTGCAGGGCGGTGAACACCGTCGTACGATGAATTCCGAAAGACAGGGTGCCGATCACCGCGCACACGATTAGATCGTTCTTCAGTTTGGCGTTCACTTGTCGAGCGTAACTTCTCCGGCAAAGGATCCACCAGCTCAGTATCTGACATTTGCTCGCCCACCTTGATCTTGACGTCTTTCTTCCTGCCGGACGTCTTGCTCTTAGTCTTCTTGTAACTCGCGGCCACGTTATCAGGCTGCGACGACGATGTGTTTTCTATGATTTTGGCTTCCTTCTCCTCCGTGTACCAATGTCTCGCGCTGTCTCACCGGTCTCACGTGCAGCAGGAACGTACATTAACCTTACTTATTTAACCATAAGCGAGAAACAAAATGGCGCTGGACCACGTGATTTAGTTAGCCAATCAGACCATTCTGTTCAATGTCGCTTCTCTATTATCTAGGACTCTAGACACAGGACGCGCGGAAAATCGGCGCGAACTACAAAAAAGGATTGAATGAATAACATAACTAGAGTCCCTATATAAAAGTAGTCGCTCTACCCTACCCCAACGCCAACTGAGAAAACGGATGTAAATGCAAACCACATAGCGCCACTGAATCCACTTTTTTCCGCCGGCCGCCGACACAGATTAATAGACAGATAGCCAAAGGTCCGGGTTGAGACGAGACCAGCATTTCTCACTGGTTTCAGCGCCATACCGTGTAGCGGCCAATGCAGTAACTACGTTCTTAAGATAAAGCGGGTCATTTTCGGACGAAGTCGCTAATAGTCGATAAGTCGCGTCGCTATTTTCTTTACTCTTATAACTATACCTATATACAGTTTCGTTATCATCGTTATATTATCGTTGTGCAGATATAATATATGATAAAAAAGTTGCGCAACGACAATATAATGATAACGAATTGTTGTTAATAGTTATAGAATCATAGCGCATTGATCTCTAAGCCGAGAACTCCGCATGACGTGTTAGAGAGAAGTTATATTATTATAACATAGAGTCTATTGCATCAAAGTTGCGACTTACATAGACCATTAATTAAGAAACTATGAAATTTTTTTTGTTATTCAAACTTAAGAGTTTTTCAAGTTGCTAAATATTAATCTGATGTTAAATTCAGTTGATAAATTCTAAATGTGGGAGCCATATAGCGGCCGGATGTCAAAAGTATCATTGATAAAATTGATCTCGAATTGTGTAAGATACGGATGTAAAAATTCTATCATTTTTATTTTTAATATCCGCTATTTTCAATTAACTTTTGCCATCTGATTAATATTGCGGTTATTTAAAAAAAATCTTTAATTTCGATTATATAATTAAAAAATAATTTACAAATTCTGAATAGTATCTATATGTATGTATATAGTTGCAACTTTTTGACGCAATAGATTCTGTGTTAATTCGGTGTTAATAATAATCGTGCATCAATTATATGTTTTTAATCATAAATGACATAAGAAATTTCTTTTAAAAACAAATAAAGGATATATATTTTAATTTGCGGTGTTTCTTTAATATTCAATTTCAATTCAATTCAATTTTTATTTCTCTCCCTCCCACGGTTGGAAAGGCGTTTTTTTCAGGAAGACGTTCCCAAAAACCTTTACAATTATAATTATACATTCATGTCATTATCTGATACCTTTTACATGGCGTTTTACAGGGACGTGCCCAACCCTTTACATATTTTAATTCTATTCGAAGCCTGACCTTTGGGCGACTTTACACCACTACTATTACCCCCCCTTCTAGTGTCTTCCCTCCGTCCCCTCCTCCTGGTCCGCTTCATGCTTCTTTAATAAACTTATTCAATTAATTATATTTATTATTTATACCGTGTAGGAAAATTTTATGTTTGTATATCAATTAAAATTTCAAATAAACTTTTATGTAATTTCTCTGGTAATAAAATTAATATTTTCATCAAGTTAAACTGCCAAATACGGCCAGCCTGAACTTTGTTTACCTATATATATAGTAACAATTTTTCGTGTGAATTTTAAAAGTATATTCTTTCGCTTCGTCAACTACACGCGCCGTACTTTCAATATTGAAACGCAGTCTGAAACTGAAACGTACAATCACATAATTAAATTGCTAATCAATTTAACAATACCGATACTATACCCATCTCCACACACACTGCAAAGAATGTTACAAAAATATTTTTAATTTATCTATATATATAAAATTGAATGTCTGTATGTATGTCTGTTCTTTATATACTCTTAAACTATTCGACCGAATTTTTACCAAAAGTATATAAAATAGGGGTAGAATTTTCCGAGAAGTGCTATAGAGTGTATAGTTTTTCGTTACCGATCTTTTTGGAAATCGGTATCCGAACTGATAAAGGAATTTTTTTCGATTAAGGATATTAAAACACAAATATAAAGTCGTTTGAAGAAAAACGACTCCCGGGCGAAGCCCGGGAAACCAGCTAGTAGTTTATAAAATTATTGATTATAATCTTTATTTTTATTTAAATTTTAATTAATATATCTAATATTTTTAATTTCAGTTTATAAAATTAATTTTTATTTTATTATTAATTTCTTAAATTTTAATTTATTAATTTAATCAAGAAATATATTTTTCACATATCGACTGATATCTTTCGGGAGGTCGTATCTTACACAATTCGAGATTGATTTTACACAATTTCCGGTTTTTCTGCTTAAACGCTCAGTCAGGCAACCTCGAAGTTAAGTGTCTACATCCTATCTTGAAATAGATTACCAAAAATAAATTATAGTTGTCAAAATTTTCTCGTATTTTCTCGTATTTGATACTCGATAGATACGACTTTGCACTTTAAAATTATAATCAAATGAACAAGATACGACATATTTATTTTTAAATGACAATAATAAATGTTATTTAAAAATAAATATGTCGTATCTTGTTCATTTGATTACAATTTTGAAGTGCAAAGTCGTATCTATAAAAATTGCGTTTTTGCGTTTGTTTCCCACGAATAATATTAAATTAAACAATAGAGCTGTATTTTAATTCCAAATCACTATACTTTTGAACAGTAAAGCAAACTATCTTATTGTTTGTTGCTTATCAACAAAACAAAAATTTACGAATCCTGTGTAAAGTGAAAGTTTTTGAGATACGATCTCCCGAAAGATATCAGTCGATATACGATAGAAACAATAAAAAATATGAACAAGAAAAGATTTTGTCATCGTTGAAATGGAAATCGAACTTCTGAAGATCTATAAACGACAAAACATTTATGTTATTAAGTTATTGATTATTTTTACTGCCCAATCTATTATTGTAAGTATATGCAAAAGTTAAGTGAAAAAGCAAAACAAATGTAATGCGTTAAACATATTTTAATGTTGCTTTTATCGCAGGTGATGACCATTACATGATTTATCAGGAAGATAAGTATAGGAAAATTTTTTAATTTTAAAATATTTATTGTTATTTTATAGTAAAACATTACATTTACATTCTCTCACTTTATGAGATTTTACATTATTTTATATCACGTTTTACTTTATTGATAATTGGATTTGCCACAAAGAACCCCTGTCTATTTTAGAACCCTCGCGTCTAACAACGAGACTTTGCTAAAATAAAAATTTATTGTTAGAGGATCAGAATATTCTACAGACATAATCCTTTAAGTCGACATTGTTTAGAGATATATACACTAGGCTCTCTAAAACATTAGAAAAATATACTGTATAGCATTCTTTCATTCGATTTCTCGGCATCCAGGACATTTCTCCGTGGTGATAAATGGTGGTAATGAATACAATCAATTATTTTGAATATCCCTGACTCACATCCAAAAACTTGCAATTAGCTGAATCAGTAGTAACAAATTTATTTGTATAAAATACTTTAATTGATATATTAAAATAGTTTATTATCCGTAATCACAGGGAGATGCCTAGGACGTCGAAAAATCGAATAAAACAAAGCCATTTCGTACATTTTTCTAATTTTTCAAAGAGTGTATCTCTAAACGGTATTAACTTACAATAAAGGATTATGTTTATACAGAAATATTTTAATCCTCTAACAATAACCTTTCATTTTAAGTCTCGTTACTAGAATCGAGAGGCATAAAACCTTTATAAAAATGGACAAAGTTCTTTGTAAGTGAGTGAGTTTAATGCCAAATTGGCAACCATTTGCTATTAATTTACATAATGGATTATAAACACGCTGCTGTATTACAGACGGGTTGCAATCATATATCTACCCATTAGAGAATAGATATTTTGTACCTACTCTAAACGGTAAGATATAAATGCACCCATGTGCACATATAGGTAGCAATTTACTCCATTTGTACGAATTCTTGTATATGAACACAGTGCACAAGATGACACTAATTCAAATAGATGAGCGAGCGTATATTTCATTTGCATGGCACATTATAAACAGCGCTAAGCGCAGAATGCATTTTGACAGTAGTCACTGCGGCGAGCGCAGAATGCATTTAAGAGTTAGTCACTGCGGCGAGCGCAGAAATGGACCTCTATTAAGCTGGACCCTCACCAGCGCAAATCAAGTTCGCACTAGGTAAAAAATTTAGTGCTATATATTGAGGTGCTAATTAAGTGGCCTAGTCCGAATTTTGGTGCTCGAACCATTTAAGAGAAAATCGTGTAAAAAATGGGGGGTCCAGCTTGCTATTAAACTGGACTCCCCTATATCAGAAAATGGTCCTACATAAAAAACAAGTACACTATAATTTAGTAGATACTAATTAAGTGCTACTTAAGGGGGGAGGGTCAAGTAAACGCTGCCGTCTTTTTCTCGATTTTTTTTTTAACAGATGGAAAGATTTATTAAATCGGAACAAAGTACATCATACTATTCATGATTTAAGGTATATTATAAAATTTTTTTTATATTAAAAAATTTTAAAATGGCGGCGCAGCGGCTGTTCTTCTCGGATTTGCGCCGTGCAACGCTCAGGTCGCTCTAATCAACTGAAATAAAAAAACCAAAGTTTTTTTTTAAAATGCGTTCATATGCTTTGCATGAACCTCAATTTAAAAAAAATCAAAAATTAAAAATTTAGGACCATTTTGAAGAAAAAGTTAAACGTTTTTTTCAAAATGGTCCTAAAATTTTAATTTTTGATTTTTTTTAAATTCAGGTTTATGCAAAGCATATGAACGCATTTTAACAAAAAAAAAAAGAAAAAAAAACACTTTGATTATTTATTTCAGTTAATTAGAGCGACCTGAGCGCGTTGCACGACGCAAATCCGAGGAGCCGACTTCAAGCACCTGCAGCGCCGCCATTTTGAAATTTTTCGACATAACAAAAATTTTATAATATACCTTAAATCATGAATATTATGATGTACATACTTTGTTCCGATTTAATAAATATTTCCATCTGTTTAAAAAAAATTCGAGAAAAAAACGGTTATTTACTTGACTTTCTCCCCTTAAGTGCTCTAAAATAACGATAAAATATTGACAGATTATAACATTTATTTAAGGTAGCTGTCTCGTCAGGGCATGTATTAGATAAAGTGTTCGATTTCGGATTTTATATCAAATTATATGATCAGCTTTGCAGTCGATTTTTTCTGTGGCTCCTTACCGATTATTTACTCTAGAAAATCGATCTCGAAAATCACAAATTTTGCATTACTTCATATACAGACGGCCAGAAAAAGAAGGCTCTATCACGGTTTCAATCACATATTTTCGCATTTTTCGATTAGATGAAGTGAGAAAAAACATTGCTTTTTGTACATTAGATTTCGAAGAATCCGATGCAATCATAAAATATATACTTTACCGGAGATTTCGCTGCTAATTTTTTAGTTTATTTTAGTGAAAATGCGATAATCGAGCAGACATTTTTTGGTCGGGGTGAGGTTGGGAAGACTTGGAAACGCCGCTGGCTAATTACTGTAGTTGCAGGTTATGGGGCTCGTCTTTCTTAGCCGAATTGGATAGTGATTGACACCCCTGTCATGCATTTAGAAACCCTTTCTCAGTAATTGTCAAAATTCAATCGACAAGGAGATGTAACCTCACTTGTAACTTTTCTCGACGACTCGCATGATCAGCTGATCAAAACGGAGTCAAATGAGAAAAATCACAGAATTTGGAAAAAGTAACATACTTTGTCACGTATGAAATTTTACACCATAATTCATAGAATTATTTTTCCCTTAGCAAAAATTGCCTGAAATATATTTCTGAACGTGAAAACCTACAAACAGTCACATGACTAGCACTTAGCGAGACAGCTACCTTAAATATACCATTATATATTGAACACGCAGTACCGTCGCGGTCGACATAAACACTTAAAAAACTTGCTGCATGAATATATTCGTTACTAAAATGATCGAAAACATATATTATCAAAATATTCCCAAATCTGAGTTTATTGCTAACAGTAAAAAACAATTACGATAATTAACTTAGACCAGCCGCATTGGCGCTGAGTACTAAGTTCCGTCACCTGATCGTCTACGAATTAGTTGCTCGCATGATTATAGTATTAAAATAATTCTCAGACATTGTATTTTAAAAGAATCACGATTTGAATTTAGTGCTAGCTGCATAGCATTGAAATTAATTAATTAATCAGTGGAGCACGCGCACAGCGCTCTGTAATTCGTTACA
>JASTWP010002922.1:0-33986 GCA_030770255.1 Temnothorax ravouxi
AAGAAATACAATTTTATAGATTGTGACATAAATAACCCTTATCGAATACCAAATTTTAATAACCAAAATATGCCTGTGCTACATATAAAAAAAATTTGTGGAAAGTTAGAGCAACCACGGACATCAAATTCGTACATTACACACGACGCGCGCGCGCGCGCGCGCACACACACACACACACTCACACACACACACACACACACTATAAATATTAAAATAATTATCTATTGAAGATTTCTTGGTTTTCAGTTGTCAGACTTCGACTTTTTATAAGCAATAATGGGTAGATTCTGCAGTATCTCTGAAATATTTCCAAAGAAATATTTATTATATCCAATTGTAATAAACATGGAGCAATATTTCTAAAATAATTACCTATTGAAGATTTGTAAGTCTTCACCCGAAAGAGTCCGATCTTCTAACCAATTAGAGGGTGAAGATTCTGCATCATATCTGCAATATTGAAGAAAATCGAAAATACGATAGAGAAATTTAGTTTATTGCTTCAATATAACTTGAAGCATGGGTTGTTGGCTAATAATAAAAATTGTAAAACGATTAATTATTAAAATATCTTGGAAACAGGTTGACCGTCTGTATCCAAATAAATATCATTATATTCGGGGGAACTTTCTCATACCTACATCACACATTTAGCATTCGTCAGTAGAATTCTTAACGTTTTCATAACATTTTGTTATGATTCTTAGTATACTGTGTATGTGTATACTGTATACAGATGGCTATTTTTGATACAAATGAAATACTCTGGTTGCTCTGGTAAGCAACTGGTGTAAATTCACATTATTTTGGGCTCTGTCAAGTCATTGCCTAATTCTTTTATCACACGTTCTGCAAATCCCCTACACATACATGGTAATATGAAGTAATATTTATTAAGATATTTTTTCCGTTAAATTTTTATAAAGGTATACATTAAATCTATCATGTGGTCGTTTCCCAAGTGACCTCTTAAGCTCCGAATGTGAACATTAGACGGAAAACATTGGCCACAATAGGGCATTCATAATGTGGTGGTTCAGTTATTGTAGTGAACAAGTGTCGTATGGAGGAATTTTCGTTATAGAGATATATGATTTTCTATTAGTTTTTTGTTTCCTTCTGCAAATCTACAAAAAAATTGAAATATTTTGCGACGTTGAGTTAATTACAAATAGTTAATCAAACAAACGCATGTGTACAGAAATCCATCTTTGGATCTTTTTGAAGTATTTTCTTTTCGGCAAGTACGGGTCTAAAATTGGACACGTTTGAGCAACTGGTTGTATACATTTTATCGTAGGGCGTCCTGCTAATTATAACATCCATGGAGAACAAGGTCTTCAGTAGGACTTGGCGAATTGCTTAATAGTTGTCAATCGTGTTACATTCCATGGACATCCAACAGAGGTATACGATGGCTCGTAGACATATAATAAACGTATTGGAAAACATTTTTGCATACATGACGGCGATTTGCGACGCCTCGGCGGTGATGCGCATTAGGTTCTCGCATGCCATCATGTTGTTGACTCAACAGTTAGTTTTTTGTTTTCTTCTGCAAATCTACAAAAAAAAAAAGAAATATTTTGCGATGTTGAGTTAATTACAAATAGTTAATTAATGATTGATTATCAATCAGTCAAGAAATAAATTACCAAGCGCGTAATTTTATTTTAATGGATCTAAACTTTTCAATATATCTAAATAATTACCTTTCAAGGATTTGCTGCCCTTTGGCTGTCAGAGTACTGCGACCTTCTTTATGGGGTGGTAGTCGGCGTCGGCGTTGTCATGCATAACTCGTGATATTCTAATTAGAGCTCTTCAACGCTAACCGCACATGCCTATAAGTTGCATCTCTATGGTTAGTTTAAACGTTTAGAGAGTTTGATAATAGTCATCTTGATATTAATGAATCACTAATTTAACGCCAATTGCTATATACGTCAACTCTTGAAAATTACAAAGATTCCAAGTGCTAATACAATACTCTCCATTCGCCATGACCACTCCGATCTATTCTCGACATATATGGAATAATTTTCTTATTCGAAAGTAATACCGATTGACCTCTGCTTGGAAATTTATATGGATATTCCTGGCCATATTGTGGACATTTATAACATCCGGGTTGTTTACTTATTCCTCTTGTAAGAACAAATCTACAAAAAAAAAATGGCGAAGTGTGCATCTTCGCCATTGCGCGCGTCGTACGATAGGAAACGCGATAATTACTCCGCTGCCTCTGTATTTGCGCTGACGTGCAATTATGAGCGCGCCTAGACGCGCACACGCGCGCGATACGCGTATATACGCACGAGTGTGTGAGATTCACTCGTGCGACAGGCCGATAAGTTAAGTAGTAGTGTATCACCGAACAATCGGTCTTTTCCCGAACGCATCATGGTAACGTGACGCCGCGGGAAAGAAATTATTTCGTATACGATTTACAGCCCGCTAAACGAACGTCATTGCGTGGCGCAAAGACTATAGATTACCCACCATTTTGAAATGGTGCAACAGGAAGCCCGATAATCACCGACGGTGTGCACGCTCGATGGAGCACCGTGCTTGTATGAGAACGCCTACGTCGTCGGTGACCATGGCGTCTAGCGTTTGTTCCGCGCGTTATTTCAATATTACACACCGCTGGCAACAAAATAAATCGCGAAAATTGAGGTAATTTTGTATAATTCTGCATAATAATCATCGATCATCGACGAATTCGCTACAAATTAATTCCGCATTTATTTGACGGAACGAAAAAGAAAAAAAGGCAGGAAAATAATAAATCTGCTCTCGTTCGCCATTCGTTTCTCGTCGAAAAATCGTCGAAAACCGTCGGCGCGGTGCACGAAAGAGTTACCCCAAAAATCGTCTATTTTTGGTCCCGCGATATTGGAACTGAATTGTGTGTCAAATGATACCTTATGACAAGACATCGATCCTAAGCATCCTAATCGATATCTCCAAAATGTTTTTAAAAAATTGGGTACGATTTGGGGTGCGCACACGCATTCCGCCATTTTCTGATGCAATCTAAAGCAGTATCCAAGGTATCAAGGTCGATTTTTTCTTTTTTCCAAGTCTTTTCTTAATTGTTTTAAATTATCGATCTCTTTGTAATTTCTCTGAAGTTCTTTGCCTGCTGACCAAGGTACAGAATATAGCATATTCGGTCTTTCTCTTCAAAATCTTCAACCCTAAAATAACTCATAATATAGTCTCTTAATGAAAGAGAGAGAGAGAGAGAGAGAGAGAGAGACACACACACCACTGTGTCAATGCTAAGCTCTCGTTACGTAATGGACCAAGTATATTCATTTTCCGCGGAAATAAACCGAACCGAGCCAAGAACGCGCTGGTACCTTGAGAATACTGCTCAGCTCGCAACGGTTTCTTGAAATTAAACGAAATTGCATTCCACTCGTGCGAAATGACGCTACATAACAACGCGTACGTTTTTGCAGCCCGTGCTCGATCGTGTGAGAATCACTGTCCCGAGCCTCTCGAAGAACAGCCTCGACATCCAGCCGTCGAAACTGATTGCCTTCGCAGAGTCCCCCGCCCAGGAAATATTGCAATTCGACGCATCAAGCCATTCTTATTATTAATATTATTATAGATCCGCACTCGCGGTTCATCCGTCGCGGTCGTTTGGATTAGAGGATCGCCAGGTGCACTCGCGGCAAATATAAGTTATCGGAAATGACGGGTTTTTGGACGAGAATATTGAATCCATAATTTCTAAGCTTCGAGACATTCTGAGATCTATATATTTATATAAATACTTACTCGGATGGAGTATCTCTCTCTCTCAGGATTTGTACTTTTCCCTGGTTTGTCCCCCATTTCGACCGTCTTATGCGAAATATCGGTGATTACTAAATGTTAGACAGACATCACTTCAATAGGTGTTTACAATATTTTTTATAGAAGGTTGAAGGGAGAGCGATTGTTTTTTGTTTAAATACAAGTATTGATATTTCGTTTAAATATAAGTATTGACATTTCAAACTGCCAGATTTTATACTTTATTTACACACACACACAACGTAATATATTACCTTAAATAGAAGAATATTCAGTCAGTCTTCACAATCTCGTAATGAAAGGAGTTCGTTCTTCTCAGCTTCAGCTTCAGCCGGTCACGAGGGTGACCGGTGTCAATATTTGAAGTTTTCCGAATAAAAGAATCGAGTATTTTGTCGTTGACGACGGCGCCAAGACGATGTGCGGATTCTTGGCAATCTTGGCCGACGTAATCTCCCTGTAGGAGATTCTAAAGGAAAGCTTGATTATTCTCAGACACCTCCTTATATAAGTCTCCAAGCTCTGTAAAAATTCTGGTTTTTTTCCTGGTATTGGAAGTAAACTGCCAATGTAGTGGTATATTTGTCCTTGAATTTTAAATGTAGGCATAAAATTGCCTTCTCTCACTTCTTTTGCACCAAATGATGTCATTTGGAATAAAGTATTATATTTTTTTGCATTCTCTAAAAAATTTTTTTAAAATGGATGTATCCCAAAAATTAGGCTTTTAATTATTTCTGGCGGTTCCTCGAGTTCTGGTAAAGCCACTTTACCCCCAAAACAACAAAGACCAGGCGATTCCTCAGGCCATTTCCTTGCATTGCAATGTCCACAGATTTTTTCCATTTTTCCAATTGCAATTTCTTTCATATTCTCATAATCTATTTCAGGTTGATATGCTAATGCTGCCCTCATACCACATGCATTTCTAGATTCCTCTCTATTGCGAGCTGTGCGTTGTCGTTCTTCCTCGATTCGCCTCATTTGTTGCGTGCTTGTTTCTCGCACTCTGCATTCTGCAGTTTTTAAACGTTGTGCAGCTAAACGTTTTAATCTTTTTTGTTCCAATTCGTTGTCTTGATTTAAGCAAGTTTTTCATTCCGTTTCTTTTTTTCTCCTTCCCTAATAGGATTCATTAATAGAAGTTTGTAACAACTAGCTACCAATATATTCAGTGATTTATATACATTTCCGAATATATACATATTAATAGTAATATTGAAAAATTTCAAGGCAAGGTTTTGTGTCTTACAACCAGAAATCTTACGTCTCAATCGATTCACGATCGAGAGCGCGCGGCGTGGCTCGAAGAAGGATTCGACTTTTGTCGAATGCAAATTGATGCAAATTGATGCAATATAGTTTAGATTAATGGCCAATGGTTATTATATATGATACTTAAAGTATCGCAGTTGGACCGTTCAACGACAGTCATTTTACATTTTCTTCTCGCTCTTCAAGCTGCAGTTATATATTATACTACTCGCTTCTCCCCTCTCGCGAGCCCCCAATGTGGCACAACGTCTCACATTTAGAGAGCACTAACGATTCGTGGGGCAATTGTCTCTTTTACGGATTTTACGGGTACGCGGGTACACACACGCTTATTCGCGAAGAATGACACGTAATCCAAGGAGCCATAGCCTGTGGCGATAACTGTTAAGTAAATGTTAAGTAAAGATCGTTTCGTTTTCACTTATTGCATTTTGAAAATAATAGGGAGCAATCTCTCTTACTTAACAATCAGTTCAATTGAAATTTTTCGGAGGAAGCGAGATAGACCGATAGAGAATCGATTCGCGATACGCTGTATAAACCAAATTGTAGACAACTAGTTGGATTTGTTGGTTCCTCGCCGTGTGTATCTGCCTTTCCGAAGGGAAGAATAAGATTAGAAGACCTAATTTTCACACTTTTTTATTATATTGTAAATTTTTTTATTTTTATTGTATTTCTATTTAATGTTTTATTTCTATTGTATTTTTAGGTCTTTTCTACTCCTATTTCATATATAATTCTTTAAGATTTGATTGATTAGATTCATTTTTATACAGTTTAAAATAGTGGGTATATAATGGCAAATTTAGAAATTTCAAAACTTAATTGAAAATAGTCATTATACAATTTATACAACTCATCTAGCTGCTGCTCCAGACTCAGTACATGAAAAGTCGAGAATTTTTTAAGGAAATCCTCTTTAAGAACTTGAACCCTAAAATAACCAATAATATCTAATGAGAAAGAGAAAGAGAGAGAGAGAGAGAGAGAGAGAGAGAGAGGGAGAGAGAGAGAGAGACCACTGTGTCAATGCTAAGCTCTCGTTTTTATATAGATCCGCTAGCTTCGAGATTTTCATTCTGAGATTTTCTGGTGATATATGTATAATAAACGCACTTACTCGGATGGAGGGTTACTTTTCTCCGATTTCGGCATTTCAGATTTTCACTGTCTACACAGTCTTCCAGCACCGACTACAGTGAAATGTCGAGGAATACTAAATGTTTGACATATTGGGCAGAACTAAATGTTAGAAACATCATTTCAATAGGTGTTTACAATATTTGTTATAGAAGGTCGAAGGGAGAGGGATTGTTCTTTGTTATGTTTAAACATAAATATAAGTATTGATATTTGGTTTAAATATAAGTATTGACATTTCAAACTGCCAGATTTTATACTTTTATTTTTAATGATTTAATAATTATAATTTTAAACTTATACTAAAACACAGCATAGCTTTTAGCACAAGTAATTCTTATGTATGACAATTTATAAGAACGAGATCAGTTGTACATAAAAATTAACAAATCAATTTCAAATTAATCTAGGCTTTGAAATAGTGGGTATATAATGGCAAATTTAAAAATTTTAAAACTTAATTGAAAATAGTCGTTATATGGATTTTGCGAATTTCGTTGAATGTTTTGTTTTCTGGTGCATTTTTGTTTGTCCTTACGTGCATTTTGTCCTGTCTCGTGCGCGATATTGGGCAGAACTAAATGTTAGAAACATCACTTCAATAGGTGTTTACAATATTTGTTATAGAAGGTCGAAGGGAGAGGGATTGTTTTTTGCTTAAATATAAGTATTGATATTTGGTTTAAATATAAGTATTGACATTTCAAACTGCCAGATTTTATACTTTTATTTCTAATTATTCAATAATTATAATTTTAAACTTATACTAAAACACAGCATAGCTTAGCACAAGTAATTTTTATGTATGACAATTTATAAGAACAAGATCAGTTGTACATATATCGTAAAAATTTACAAATCAATTTCAAATTAATCTAGGCTTTGAAATAGTGGGTATATAATGGCAAATTAAAAAATTTCAAAACTTAATTGAAAATAGTCATTATATGGATTTTGCGGATTTCGTTGAATGTTTTGTTTCCTGGTGCACTTTTGTTTGTCCTTACGTGCATTTTGTAATGTTATATACAAAATAACGATTTACTTATTTAATAAAGAAATACAAAGTATTGGTTCTTTCTTCTCTTTATAATTTATACATTATTAAATTGAAAAATAACAAAACGCACAATTTTTCAAAAAATAATGCGATATTTTCTACTTTTATAAGTTTTATTCTCGGTCTCCTTCAGTTTCTTTTTATTCAACTTGTGCTTCTGAGTTTTCTCATGCCTTAAAGGATTAAGGGAGGATTTATGGGAGAAGGTGAGGTTGCAATAAATGCATGGGAATGATTTTTCAGGTGGCTGCTTCGGCTGCGACAAAATTCATGGAACGTCAATGAGCGAAAGATCTGTACACATTCAATTGCTCTTTTTATCAATCGAGCGCACGTATGACGTTGAATGACCGTCTATTATGAATAAAACTCGCATTCCCCAAACCTATAACGTAACGCAATGTTTCATAGTAATCGGAAGTATCTTATACGAGTTTTCCAATAGGAACCAAATTTGTGTGAGATATAAGAAAGAGGTAACTTATTGTCGTAAATTTGGCACAAGAGCTGATGGTGTGTGCTAACGCGCACCTGTGTATATACTCCAAAACACTTCAACGGGAAGTAGACGTTTAGAAATTCTATCTCGCGGTAATAAGTTACGGCGCGGCGCCGCGGCGTGACGCAACTATTGAACGCGGAATTTTCGTTCTATCGTTCTTCATCGTTATTCGCGTTTGAACGTGCATACGCATTCCCATACAAGTACACATTATATATATAATTTAACGCTTCAAAAGTGCAGATGTTGTAAGTCTTACACGAGGAAACCTTTGCCTTCCATGGAGAATCAATTGTCGATTGTCAACCCAAGCGTGTCGAAAATGCATAAGTTTTGAATGCTATCTCTTGGCTGTTATAGTTTGTAATATAATCGAAACAGAAATTAAGTACGCGAGAACTGCGTAGGTATTTTCTATTGCTCGCAGGAGAACATTTTAATTTAATTGTTACCGCATCGCCGATGATAGCTTAAAGTAAATCGAAAACATCCAATTTAAAATTATGTTCCTTAATAATAATATTAAAGATTATAGTTATAACGTTCATTTACGCGTTGTTAATTACGGCATTGTAATTTCAAACTCTTCCTTTACTTATTAATTTTATTATCGACTGCATGGCAGTCCTCATTATAGTTATATATTTATATACTTCTAACACTGTGTGTGTGTGTGTGTGTGTGTGTGTGTGTGTGTGTGTGTATGTGTGTGCGGTGGGTGTGGGTGTGGGCGGATGCAGAGGCAGAAGCTCACAACCACATCATTAGGTTAAGAGAAGCGTAAAAATTGTATGTAGGCGAACAAGCGAAGAGTTGTTTTGTAAAGGTTTGGGACCGTTCCTCAAAAACGCCTTTCAAATTCTGCTGGGATAAGAAATATCTATCTATTTATCTATCTATCTATCTATCTATATACTTCTAACACATTTCTATTTAAATTCCAAAAGTTATAGTATAATGTTATTTTGTAATAATAGTTTGTTATATAAGACACATATAAAATAATGAGTTCGTAAAATTGAAAAAAATTGAAATATTACACGACGTTTGAGTAACATACAGGATGTCTAATGACTTTTGACAAAGCCGAAGTGTCAAGATAGATTACCTCAAACTGAAAAGAAGAGTCATGTACCACTTTGCAAAATGTACAATAGTTATCGAGTAATTAATTAAGTTAAACTGTTTGAGCCTATGTGTGCGTCGAAAGCGGTAAGCCGGACTCGGTAGGCACGTTAAAATTATTCAGTTGTTAGGTCAGCATGCATCTTCTGATAGAGCTTGAGGTGCAGGAGTCATCATGCAGCGATCGGCGACGCGTGACACGATCGCGAAAAACTATGGTCCACCTTTTTCTCAGATGATACTCACCGTTGCTAATAACTAAACCATTTTACATGCCTACCGATTCCGGCTTACCGCTTTCCACGCGCACATTCTCTGAAACAGTTTAATTAATTACTCAATAACTATTGCGAATTTTGCAAAATTGTACGTTACTTTTCTTTTGTGTTTCAACCAATCTATCTTCATCACTTCGGCTTTATCAAAAGTCACCGGACACTCTGTATAAATATTTAATGAAGTTCTTAATGAATGACAAAATGATTGTTTAATTCGACCTAACTGGCTACATTTATTGAACCTTAATCTCACAAATAAGTTTCGACCGCATTGATCAGATTAGCACTTGAGAAATGTGCAGGCATGTGGCCAATTAGGCAAATTAAACAATTATTTTGTTAGTTATTACTGGCGAAGCCAAGGATTATTTCCCGTTCTTTTGTTAGTGAATTTGTCTTTTAAGACTCCTGGTCCCTGAGCCGAGAACTCTGCGTTGACGGTGGCGACGTATCGTCGCGGCAGAAATATAAGAACTCTCTCCAATGGAGAATTCTGTCCTTTGTGACATGTTGACAACCTATTTTGTCGTGCATGCTATTTAATTCTTTATTATTCGCTCTGTACTTGTGCTCTAACGTTTAACGTATTCGTGAAAATCGTAAAATTGACCGAAAAGTAAGATTTGCATGCGGAAGGAACGTTTTCACCTCCTTTCGATAGTCGTTAAACGGCTGTTTTCCCGTCTGTTTAGGCTTCGTTTTATGGCTGTTTGTTTATTGTCGAGGGAAAAAGATAGTTTTCGGTCAATTTCGAAAGTGTTCTGAAACGATCTATAGTGATGTTTTATTGAAATGTCTTTTTATTTGAAAATGGCATGCACGACAAATTTGGGTGTTTTCCTCGCCTCGATAGTAAGAATTCAATATAGCCGCGGTGACCATCCAGGAGCCTTAATATATCTAAGTATATATATATATATATATATATATATATATAAAGTATAGCACTGTATTACTATAGTATATTTCTAAGAGAGAGCGTAATATATATCTATATTATCACGTATTACTCTACTCGTATTATACAGAAGCATAATATATAGTTTATATATTATGTTTCTATCAAACAATAAGTATTTAATTTGTAATATAATTGAACTTAATAAATGAGACATTCTGTATAAAGTGTGTTTATTTAATAAAATTTCTTGATGGTGTGTAATATAGGTATAACATCTTTGAATACATAAATACTGCTCAGAACTTGCGTCTCCTTCTTTTCTTTTATATAATTTGACCTGATCTTGTGTGCCAGGAGGTACGTGCCTGATCCAAAATGTCTACAAATTTTTCTCGGCATCCACTTATCGCTGGTTAATTCTTAATTCTTAGTAAGAAAATGCCCAAGAAAATTTCAATGCTTAAGAGGCAGTCAGATACTCGATGAAGCTTTTAATATAGTTTATTATTAAAATAGGAAATATATTTATATTTTTTATTGATATACTTATCAGAGTTATTGCAAGAAAAATATATTTTTAAACAGTATAAAATAGTATAATTTCTCTTAAAATGTAATTTTCTTTACTTGTTTAAAACTTTCTTTGCTCAAACATTTTCTGTGGAATTGCAAAAGCAGAAAAGAATAGTGACTGCAATCAATATACAATGTAACTTCTGATTGGCTTGAACAAATTTTACGTTTTCATATTTTGCTTTTCCGCTCCTAATGTGAACCCCGTCTTGCTTGTTTTGCAAAGAATATTTGTGGTGGACTCTCTGCAAAATCTGTTTTCGAAAGATTTTAATAGCTGAAGATAATAAGAGAAACATTTTAATTAACAAACTTTATTTATATTCGTGTTTGAATACATCCATTACCGAAACCACAGTGCATTCAAATATTAAAGACATTTCGTCTCATGATGTAATATTGCGAATAGTTGTTACTTGCACGCACATATACATACACACACGCATTTACACATCCATCTATAAATTGCATTCGTCTACAAGTATTTCTCCATTCCTTCAAAAATCATGGACACGTGACAACATCATGCATCGTTAGTCTTCCGATATCGATCAAAGTGAATTCGGTGTCAAGTATACTATGGTCAATAGCAATTAATAATATCATTTTTATCATTTTGGTTACACGTTGTTACCGATTGTTTCTCCGGCGAACGATCATGTGCCTTTATCGAAACGATCTATCGACAAACGCGAGTTTGATGAAGAATACCTCTTTATATATACGTACCACTTAGGCAAATAATACAAAGATAATTCAGAGGGGTACATTTTGTTGCCTTGTAATGGAAAATTCTTAATTAATTGGCAAATCGTAAGCTCCTCGACGTATCGGGTGGACCAAAATCACCATATCAAAAGAGAAACGACATTGTAGCTAATCAACAAACTATTGTTAAAGTAATTAATTTAAAATAAGCCTTAATTTTCTTCTATAATATTAATTCCGTCAAAATCAACATTATATTATTTTTTTATTTTTATTTCGCACATATATAAATACAATAAAGCTTCTCTTTAGTCGAATTTATTCGCGACATCGTGACTTTTGATCCACTCTATATTTCGTTTCATCTCTTCAATTATTTACATGTCTATTTTTCCTTTCTCTTCTTTTTTTACACGCTTCTATCCTTTTCGTTTAATTTATACTCACAGGCTAATCTGCGATCACTGAACTATGGTAATACTGGAATTCTCCTTCCTATATAAGCATCGCACGAAGTGTTTTACACCGAGAAAGAGAGAGAACAAGTGAGAGAATTAGATTTGTTATAAAAGATAGTTTTCTACTTCTTTTTCTTCTTCTTTAATGGATATTCGCCCCTAGTCGGGACGCAGTGCCATGCTTTTTAAAACTTTCTTTCAATTCTTTAGTTCCTTCAATTTCTTATATCTATATATACCAATATATGCATACATATATATTAGGCTGCGGTCTATTTGACGCTACAAATACTTCGAAGCATTCCTCTTCTCTTTTCTTTCAATGAAGAAAGAAAGAGGAGAAGAACGCGCTCCAAAGAATTTGTAGCGTCAAGTGGACCGCAGCCTTAATCATATGCAGGAAGAAAGTTCTATTCTTTTCTCTCATTTTATATTCAGTGGAAATCTTGCACATTCTTATCGAAAGTTTAGTTAGCGCAGTGAGCCATATCACCAATTAATTTAATTAAATACTTTACTGTTAAATTGCAGCAGCAAACTCTACTAAAAAAAAAAACCACACACAAGTTCAATGCGGATATAAAGCACTGCTATATCTATAGCAATTTCTAATTAAATCTGCTGCCAATATATTGCTCTAGGTTTAGTACTTTATTACAATGTCCTTTTAAAGAACGTCAAATAAGTTTATTGGACTGTATTTTTTCTGAGAGAGAAAAGAAAAGGGAAAGGAGAGAGGAAGAGAGAGACACATGAGATTTTTTCAAATTAGAGCTATATCTCTCTCAGATCACATTTCGAGCGCGTCGGAGCGTTCCACTATTAATATAGTTCGGTGCCTGTGATATAATTTAGGCACAGGGGAAAAACCTGATCATCAAAATGATTCACACATTACATAAGGGAGATGCTTAAGCAGCGATGTCGCGCTTAATCGCTAGCCTTTTTTTAGCCGGAGGCTTTCTTCGTCGCATTCGAAATTGAAAGAACGATATTCTAGCAAGGCATTGATTACGTGTAAAAAATAACTCTCCGTGTAAACATCTGTAATCTAAGGATTATACCTCCTACTCGATGTGCTCCTTACAGAAATAAGTTCTTTTCTTTGTCTCTTCCTTACTAACTTTCTCACGACTTACGAGCACTGTTCCGTAGACATTGTACAATATGTTTTTCTTCGAATAGTAAAAAGTCCTGTCTATTGTTTACAGTAGATACGCACACGCGATTATAATACATAACGATTTCCAAATCTGATCGCACCGAGTGATATCACTATTCATTATTTTAGAAGACAACATTAATATATACGATACGTTCATATGAAAATCGATAATCATCTTAATTATGTGTCTAAATGATCAGATTAATTGATATATGTCGGCTTCAATTAACACCCTTGCTTTAAGTGATGTTAACCGCAACAAATCGACTTACCGTTCAATTTATACAATCGTCTATAAATAATTGTACTCATTGAACTCTTTTTTAATTAAATATTGTGTCCCAAATTGCTATTAATTAATAAACCACAAGTTTAAATTTGTATCAACTTTTAGATATTGACGTAACAACAAATTAAGATTCATTAAATATAAAAATTTATTAGAACGAAAACATGAGAAAAGCAGTTGATAAAATTTATCATGATATCTTTTGTCTCACATCTTGTGAAAATTGAGACGTTTCCTTATAATAAAACATAACTAGAAACAATATTGGTAACGACATAAATCTATTAATTGCGACAAAATTCATGAAACGTCAATGAGCGAAAGTTCTGTACACATTCAACCGCTCTTTTTATCAATCGAGTGCACGTATGACGCTGAATGACCGTCTATCATGAATAAAATTCGCATTCCCCAAACCTATAACATAACGCAATGTTTCATAGTAATCGGAAGTATCTTATACGAGTTTTCCAATAGGAACCAAATTCGTGTGAGATATAAGAAAGAGGTAACTTATTGTCGTAAATTTGGCACAGAAGCTGGTGGTGTGTGCTAACGCACCTGTGTATATACTCCAAAACACTTCAACGCGGGCAGTAGACGTTTAGAAATTCTATCTCGCGGTAATAAGTTACGGCGTGACGCAACTATTGAACGCGGAATTTTCGTTCTATCGTTCTTTATCGTTATTCGTTTGAACGTGCATACGCATTCCCATACAAGTACACATTATACATTACACAGGTGTATATACACTATATATAATTTGACGCTTCGAAAATGATGTTGTAAGTCTTACACGAGGAAACCTTGCCTTCCATGGAGAATCAATTGTCGATTGTCAACCCAAGCGTGTCGAAAATGCATAAGTTTTGAGTGCGATCTCTTGGTTGTTATAAAAGAGAAATTGAGATATTTCGAAAGAAATGAATCTTCATATCGAGACAATAGCGATGCAACAAATGCTATTCATCACTTGTCCGCTGATTTAAAACTTTGAAACTAATATTTTACCTATAGGTTCGAATCCATTTAAATATGTGTGTGGCTCCACGCTGTCTTTAAGAGTTTTGAATTAAATTTATAAGTTAT
Organism: Temnothorax ravouxi; assembly: GCA_030770255.1. NCBI lineage: Eukaryota > Metazoa > Arthropoda > Insecta > Hymenoptera > Formicidae > Temnothorax > Temnothorax ravouxi. The sequence goes on from JASTWP010002922.1 coordinate 14,386, forward strand.
ATCATAAGTTTACGACCTGTACCAAGAATATATTATTTACACTTGCGGTTGCTATAAATACATATATCGATAACTTAATGATATATCTGTATCAATCGTCTTTTTTTCATTTTAGAATACAGAACGTGAGAAAGGTTTTATCACACACATCTCTGACAGAAATAAATCTCTATTTTGTAATAAGCTTCTGCACAATGATACAACTACAAGAAATTAATAATTATTAAATAAATTAATATAAGGACCCTCGAAATTCAAATATAGGAGAAATCAGAGCCGTCAGGGGCTGCGGTCCACTTGACGTTACAAATGCTTCGAAGCATTCTTCTTCTCTTTTCTTTCAATGAAGAAAGAAGAAGAAGAAGAACGCTCCAAAGTACTTGTACCGTCAAGTGGACCGCAGCCAGGGTCGAACGCAGATCCTCGTGCGTAAAGTCAATAGTCTGACTTATTAATCATCTTAGTACATAAATCCGAACGTTTCGGTTCAGATTTGAGCCATCTTCAGCAGTAACGAAAGTTTGTCACACGTTCTCCGTGCCAAAAGGCGCGTTTACTGATTCGAATTGTCAGAAACGTAGACCAATTGATCTATATCTGTAATTTATTTAAGTTAATGATACGATATTAAGAAAAAAACTTCAGAAACTCACCAAACGGTCCAAAAAACGTGGAAAACGAAGCCAAGTACAACAAGAATAATGTGCAAGGAGACTTAACGGTCTCGTCGACACGCCACCACAACGATGAAATGACATCTTTATATACCCATTAACAACATAAAAAAGACTATTATCGAATTTATAAAAAGCACAGAAGGTAACACGAGGGGCTTACACATAGATAAGATCTTGAGCATTAGGAACTGCTCCATTCCGGTCATTAACAACCTTCTTTTTTTTTCTCCGAAATTCCCTCTCCATTTGGAAATTTCTAATCTCGTTAAAGCCACAAAAGTATTTATAAATAATAATCCTAATATTATTTTTACTAGAGCCGATAAAGCCAATAGCACGGTAGCATGGGATAAAGAACTTTATAGACAAAGAATCACAGATATGTTATCGGACACAATCACATACACAAAAATTAATAAAGACCCAACACTAACGCTCACAAGAAAAATTAGGGATACAATTGTGAGATGGAAAAATCAAAAATACATTTCAGACTATAAATACAAACAATTATTATGCACTGTGATGGTATTCTTCCGAGAACTTATGGATTACCAAAGATTCATAAAACAGGTCATTCTTTTAGAATTATTATTTCTTCCATTGACAGCCCTACATATGCATTAGCCTTTTTTCTGCACAAGATTATCTCTGAAAGTATTCCTAAACCTGGCAGTCATATTGATAATAGTTTCGAATTAGCCAAAAAATTAAGTGGAACACACTTGAATAATGATTACGTACTGATTTCCTTAAATGTGATCTCTCTATTCACGAACATCCCTACAGATTTAGTCTTAGAAAGCATTTCCAATAGATGGTCACACATTTCTAAAAATTGCAACATACCAAAAAATAAATTTATTAAAGCAGTTGAATTAATATTAAATTCAACTTACTTTTGTTTTGACAAGTTGATTTATAAACAAAAATTTGGTTCTCCCATCAGCTCTCCGTTTTCTCCCATCGCTGCAGGTAATGCAGCCGGACATGGTAATTTGGAAAGCAGTGTGCTGCGACAACTTACGTTTATTTTACCGTTTTATTTTAGATATGTAAATGACATAGCCATGGCGGTACCTTTTGACGCTCTTGACACTATTTTGCATTTATTTAATTCTTATCACCCTAGACTTCAGTTCACATCAATTGAGGTGGGGGGTGATAAGCTGAATTTTTTAGACTTAACAATTATTAAAAATGAGAACACATTAGAATTCGATTGGTTTCTTAGGCCGGTATCTTAATTTCCTGTCGCAGCACCCTGTCTCTCAGAAAAGAGGCACGATCATGGGCATGGTGGATAGGGCCTTCTTACTTTCCCATCCGAGATACCATTCTAAGAACATTAAGTTCATAACAGATATTCTTCTGGAGAACGACTACCCGTTGGCATTTATCTTTAATACAATTAATACTAGAGAATAAAATCGTTACTTAACAAATGTACTCGCAAACAAAATGAACCTTCACCCACGAACGAAAAGGAACGACGTACTTGGTTCACGGTTCCATATGTTCCGGGTATTTCAGAAGAATTTAAAAGGGTTGTTAAAAAATAAAATGTCAACTTGTCTTTTTATAGTTTGAACAAACTTAAGAAATTTATTAAAGTACAGAATGATATCCTTCTAATTCAATCTAATAAAAATGTAGTATACGAAATATCTTGTAAAAATTGTGACGCGTCATACGTGGGCCAAACGATGAGACAACTGAAAACTAGAATCTCAGAACACCGTAATCACATTCATAGAAATACAACGACTCAATCGGTTATCACCGAACATAGATTGAATTTTGATCATGATTTTGATTGGGAGAATGTTAAAATTTTAGATAACATAAGATATTTATCTAGAAGATTAGTCTCTGAAATGACTCACATCAAACTACAAAAGAATGGTATTAATTCACAAAATGACACAGAATTCTTGCATCACGCATATATTACGGTTTTGAACAAATTGTAATCCATGCTCATGAACGCTTCACTATTGGTACATAATATATTGTGACGTTGTCAGATCCTGCTTCACAATTGGTACACCGAATATCTGTTATTTTATTTTATTGACTTGACACACTATGTATAATCCTCGCCGGTGTTTTGACTTATGACACACTTCTCCTCTGCAATTTCTGTCATTTCGTTCGGATTTATGTACTAAGATGATTAATAAATCAGACTATTAATAAATCAGACTTTACGCACGAGGATCTGCGTTCGACCCTGACGGCCCTGATTTCTTCTATATAATAATTATTATTATAATAATTTGAACAACAAATCTCGATATAAATCATATTTATGAGGCATAATAACTAATTGTAAATAATAAAGACAATAATAATATGACAATAGTAATAGAGAAAGTAATAGTAATGTGCAGAAGCGTGCTTGAAAATTATTATCTTGTATACAATCGCTTAAATACGTAGACAGTTTTCTTCAAAAAATTTTGAAACGAATATACGAGAAATCTTACACCATATACCCAAATTACATTGCCACAGTTGTTACAAATTAGATTGACACCTTCTTAGGAGAAATATTTAATCATGATGTGTAAAAATATGAGCAATTAGCGCCTATACATCTAATTTTATTGATTAAGTGCATACAAGTGTAAAAATAACGCATACAAGTAATCTAGTGACAACGATTTTCCTCCAATTCCTCTATTCGTTATTATACACAAACGCGTCTGTCTACAGTTTTCTTTTTTACAAATTATACATTAAAAATTGGATAAATCGAAAGGTCACCAGATGTTTCGATACATATTCAATGTATCTTTGTATCTTAAGAAATAAAAAAAAGCAGAAGAGGAGTAAATATTGGAATACTTGAAAAATTTATTTCAATTTCTTAATTGAATAACTAATAAAGCAGCGATTAATTTATCAAACTAAACTTTTCAACACCGGATGAGCGTATCATATAATTACATGCTCTAACGAAACTTTGACACTTGTGTTGCTATAAGATACAAAAATATTTACTTATTTTATTACAAAAATTATGGTTGTCGAACTTGCGCGAGTATCTTGTATATTGGAAAGGAAATGTATCGCGTAGGGAAAAAAATTCAATAGAAAATAACCGGATTTACAAGCCACTTCGGAAACATTCATCTGGCGGACGAGACTTGAGATACCGTAAAAGGCGTCACTTGATACAGAAAACACCTGTTGCACACTCTCACAGGTTTTGTGTGCCCGAAATGAGGCAGTGGAACGTTGTTGCTGCTGCAACGACCACAGAACACTTTACCACAATTTCGGCAATGGTGTCTACGTCGCACAACCGTGAATCCTGCCTGACAAGCCATACACCTTGGCGCATCGTTGTCCGGTATCCAAACAGGCGCTCTCTCGACGCATTCCTCTCCCGTTTCAGTGACAGGAGAAGCTATATAAACAAAAAACAGGGACATGATTATATTTAATATTTTCTTATATAATTACATGTCAAATAATAAATATCTATTTCTTAGGACTTGGGAGCAACTTAGATAGTAAGTTTGTGAATGTAGTTCTGTCCACGACTAATTTTTTGCTCAAGAATTAGACAAAATTAAAATAAGAAGAACTTATATTATACCGTATTTCACATCAAATTGAAGTAAAAACATTTAATTTTTGTATTTGTATTTTATATATTTATTATTTTTATTTTTTTGTTATATTATATTTAAGATTAAAAATTTTATCCTTTGGAAAGAGAAAGAAGACTGCTTTACATATTAAATACTAAATCATTGTTTGATTCATAGATATTCGCGATTAAATTTTAAAAATGGATTCAGGTAAAAGTCAACATACCCGTACTTCGGTCGTGTTCGTTCGAAGTGGTTTCCTCTACATTTTCGTATTCTGGTAAGGACTCTTGCCGTTCATGAATACTTTCTGTCTCTGTCGTATCTAGTGGTGCATTTGCCACAGAAGCTAAATTCTGAGCATTCGATTCTTCGGTATCTTCAACTGTCTGACTGCTATTCATGAGAAAAACACACTTTAAAATGTTTCGCAAATCCGATGCGAAGTTTGTTTGCAACTGGTCTGCCACACCTGCTATGCATACGAAGAGGCGATGGACAAGATCTTCCGAGGATCTGGAAATGTAATAATAGCAGTATTTTATTTTATTTTGGAGAAGAGACTACATATTATATTTCAAAAAATATTATGCATGTACAAGGAAAGATGGAAAATAGGAATATGTAAAAATATATATAGAATAAAGAAATATACAAAATTCATAAATATAGGAAAAACATACGTAAAAAAGATGTAAAGACTGAATATTAAACGTATTCAAATTAATTATCCAGATTAGTAAATTTTTTTTAATTGAAGTATTTAGCAAATATATCAATATCTTTTAAATGTCGATAAACTCCAAGTATAATGATGTTATCGTTTACACGGTACGTGTGAATAAAGTAACAATATATCCTCTTACCGAAACTTGGCTCTAATTTGATTTCTATTTGCGATCTCGGCGGCTTGCATCGCCAATGCAATCTCTTCGTCGTCCTGACAGTCGCTATGAAACTCGCTGGTTTCTGAACTCGAGTCGCAGCAGCTTGAACAACTGGAACTTGACGCTACATCGGGTTTGTAGATTGAAGATTGATGGGAATTTAAATACGACACGCCGGATACTGTCGAGGCATTGACCAATCTCACTGCTCGCGCAGATCTGCGGGTGTTATTGTCTTTTGCACTTTGATATTCGTGACAAACCACGTTCTGCGGCGTAGTTGCGATGTCGGTCACCAAGCCGCTCTTGTCCGTCCTCGGGCCCAGTCCGTCATTCATTAGACTACTTCCGCTTCCACGTTTTCTTTTGCAACTTTCTATGCGCGCATATTTGTCTCGTTCGTGTCTCTCCCTCTTCTCGACATCTCTTTCCTTCATTCTAGCGATCTGCTCAGACTGGGATCTTCTATGATCCAGCAACTTTCTACTTTGTGGCAACGAGTGTTTGTTCACGCAATGCGTGCTGAGATTGCAACAGCATTGTCCGCGTGACTCAAAGTGATGAAGTCGCGGACTTATGTGAGGACTGCGACTGCCGAAATTCGGCATCTGCCTAGTATTTTGACCAAGATGCAAACTAGCGCCGAAACTGGTCAACCGGGCATTCAAGCATCGATCCGTGGAATTCGATCTGGAGCTCTCGGTACTTGTGGCCACCCGCATAAACTGCAGGTGGTTGTGTCTCTTCTCTCCCAGTCTACTATGAGCTTTGTGCGTGTTTCGGTCCATTTTGTGCTGGTGTCGCCGTCGCTGCTTTTCGTCTCTCGTTTTCCTCACCTTATCCTGCACGTACCTTTCTATTTTACTGTCAATTTTCTCGATACTTCGAGAAGTGGACGGGCAATTTTCACATTTCAAGTCATCCCAGAACTCTTTCCGGGAACTCGACGCGTCTATATTCAAATTGAGATTTTCCCAATTCTCAGAATAGTTTATCTGAAAGGTGGATTGATTGGAATCACAAAGAGTCAATATGCCGTTGCCGTACGCAACGCCAACGAATTCCTCGTTAGTGCCATCGAAGTTCGACGATATTTGTGGAATGTTTTTGCCGGTGGATTCTCTGTTTCCGTTCGAATGCAAACCGGATACTTCGATCGAGTGATTCGAAGTAGATGTTTTGCTAACATTCTTCATGCCGCAAACACACGAGTTCTCCGAAATGGCGGGATTCTTTTTCTTTGGCGAGTTCATATTAGAGCAAGAATAGCTAGTATTCTCCTGCGTGTCTTCCTCGTCCGATACACCGCATCCTTCTTGCTGAATTTCGTTACCAAAAGTTTTCTTTTCTTCCGGACTTTTGTCATACAAGCTGGTGTTCTCGGACGATATTACCGTACATATGCCGGAGTCTGTTTGTTCCGAGATCTCGTTCGGACATTCGCTAGAGTCTAATAAAAGATTTGAAAGCGTTTTATTCGCCTCCGAGATAAGTTTTTTAGAGTCTGAATCGGATGAAGTGTTCTCGGATATATGCGCCTCACTGTCAATGGTATTTCCATGAGCGACTTGATTAAACAAATACTGCATCTGTGGAATCTCCATGTTGCCGGAGTATCCCTCGAACATTTTAGTCAAGTCAGAGGTAATGAAGCTTTCCTCATTCCGCGTGTCTTCGATAGTATTTGAAGCACTGGTTCCCGCTACAACTAACGTCTCAACGTCATTCTGTATCATCGCGTCGGGACTCGCGCTAACATCGTTCTCATCATTAGAAACTGAATCACAGTCGTGAAGAAATTGCCCAATGTCGCGCGAAGCGCCGTCAGATAATTCCCGTTCGTATTGCATTCGTTCGTCGACACTTTCCCCATCACTCTGCTGCATCTTTTCAGCGCTGTCACATATTACATTACTATCACATTCGTCCGAGGATATGTTTAAATCTTCACGCTTAGTTTCTGCACTTCTCTTCGTTTTACGTCCATGTCTTCCCTGCTCACGCTTTTTGCTCGGTAACTGATCGCCTCTGCTACTTTCGTCCAACGATTGAACCGCATCGCTCGCTACCTCGTCCATGTTGTTGCCCGTATTTCTCGTCACAGTATAGAAATCAACGATAAATTCTTTGCAGTTCGGATAACCGGTATAAAAATTATGAACGTATTCTTCCAAATCCGGTATGTCCTGACACGTCGATTTCGTCGAGTGCGTAATCGAGCCTGATGGCTCCTCGTTCGAGCATAATAACTTCTCCAACATGTACAACTCGCGGTTGTTTAACGTCCATAATAGTTCTCTTATCTTGAGAAGGAGAGTCTGAAAATTAATTGTGTATTTATACATTTTGGCAAGTGAAGATAAGATATTTAGCTACGAAATGTAAAGATTAATGAATGCTGATCCTGATCATTGTGTTATAAATTGAAAAAGTTACGAGTTTGCCTTACACTTATACCATCTATATATCATACAGATACACTTTTAAACAAATTCGCTAGATCATGGTCAGCAATAATTTTCATGTGAATTCCTTACTCTAAATGGTCTAAACATTTCGCTTATGGTGTCAGGCGAATTGAGGCACAACGGTCCGCCAGGCGGTGCCAAAAGTCCCGAGACGATAGCCAGGCGGGGAATAGTGAACATTAAAGCTGGCTCATAGTTATCTACATCTGCTTGGTCCAACAGCCCGCGTTCAAGCGCTCGCTGCAGAGTCTCTGAAAACAATACACATACGAGCTCCTGTTGCTCGTACTCCTTTGTCGACTTGACTGGAACCATAGCGCCGACATAGCACAGCTCGAAATCGGCAAACAGCCGGTCGAAAATCTTCAACGACTCAATAAGCTTCTCCAGAGACGGCTCGAGGGGATTTTGCGCCTAAAAAAAAGTAAATACTATTAATACATACGCCTGATTATTTATCAAATAGTAAACTATATATGCAAGACAACAAACAAGAGGATCAAGTGAATAAAATCGATAATAATCTTCCTCCCAAAGACTTAAGGAATATCTTTCATTTATCCTGCACCGTAAGACTTTAGAATATGAAAACTGTAACGACGGCAACTCGTCTTTCAAATAAGTCGACGAATTTTACTTAATAGGTATACGTTCAATATACCTTCAAATTCATGTGGCCCTTGAGCGCGTGCTCTCTCAACAAATTTCTGACGATCTCCAACGACTTGGTGAGAGCTTTCGCTAACGGCCTCATGGCCGAGCTCTCGGCCTCCCGATTCATGATCGAGGAACCGGCCGCCAGGCATTCCGCGCCGAACCAGAGCTGCCCGGCCAAGTTCTCCTGCATCACGTCATCGGGGAATTTCACCCTGAAGTCCCGATTAGCGCGGCTCTCGGGTATCAAATCGTCCATTATCTGATTGCAGATCGTCAGCACCTTATCCTGACAGTGTCGCAACTGATTCACCAGCGTCGTGCATCTCTCCGGCTCTTGTCGGCCGTCGAAGGAGTCCAATTCGCAGGCGACTGCGTTCAGAGACTCGTCGGCGTAGAAGAACTGAGCCAGTAGACTTGTGTCATCCTTCTGTAACGACAAAATGTGGAAAATCAATTAGAAAAAAATTAATTTTAAAAATTGAGCGTTCCAAGTATATCTCACATATCGAGCAAAGCTTAAAAAATGTCTGAATCACATTTTCCTCGGACTTCAAAAAAAGATAGGGAGATTTTCCTTTCCGGATACTCGTGAGGGATAAATCCACGTTTGCAGTGCAAACTGACAGAGCCACACATCTGAACAATGACACTAATTCGCGCCTACGTCATAACGAAAGGGTCACCCACGTCACGATTAAAAGGCGCGGCGCGTGGAAAATCTACCGTATTATTCCCGATGAATGAATTTGTACTATACCGATATGACGTCGAGCGAGTATAGGGTAAAGGGTGAATCCGACTTAATCGTCGACGAAACCTGCAATTCCTATATCTAACGAACATTTTAATCGTAACGAAAATTAGTGTGTGTGACATCGGCGACCTACGAGGATGCAGAAGCACGCTGAATTATCGTTGAATTATTATAACGTACAGCGTGGTACTTTAAGATAATAGTAAATTTTAATACTTTATGGCCAATATAGGTCACCCGATGACCGTAAGCTCTAAAATCGCGTTGAAAGTGCCTCTCGTCGCATCGATGGCAACGTACGTTTCAACGAGAGACACGGCCATTCGGAATCCCTTTTTGAGAAAAGCCGGCTTTAAATCCGATTACGACGCGGAATCCAATTCGAGAAGCGCGATCAAGGTTTTAATTTATATCGATTAAAACGCGACTGCGAAGGATTTTTACGAAAATAGCGATTTTACATGTAAAAAGAGCAGCCGACACATATAGAACGAATGATTTATTCAAGAAAATATGCTTAAAAGTAAGATAAAATAAACCGATTGCGCGCGATCGTAACTCATTATTTACGGATTGTCGATTGTGTAAAGTTCAAACATGGATTTATTTTTATTCTTGTCTTATCGATGCAGACAAGAATTTTATGGAAAATATATTTTTAGCAATTAAGAAAGCGCGATTTATAATGGAATGGGGATTGAATTTTTTCTCTCAGTTAAATTTCGAAATCGATATTATTTCCAATAGCGGTAGAGAGATAATTTCACTGAAAACGGCGAGATCACGGAGAAGAAACAATCCCCCCCTCTACTGTTCCCATTTATAATACTATTTATGTGTGCTGCTCAATAACGCGCTAATAATAACGTGCTTTAGGTGCACGTGAATCTCTGACGGTGTAACGTTCGTGCTGTGCCGTACGGATGTACTTCATATTGAATCATATGTCCTACTGGAAATGACTCAGGAGTCATGCTTACGTTACGCGGCGCGGCGTGACAAATAAATCGATTAAACTACCGTATCGATATCGTAAACTAGAACAATGTTAAGCCGTTTGCGCGCGAGCAGAAGGAGAAGGTTATACGCTCAGCGAGAAAACGCATTGTTCTTTTTTTTTCGCAAACTGTACGATGACAATAATCGTTTCATTTCCGGAATACCGATATGTTCGAAATGAAAAGCGACATTCGACATTCTCTTCCGAGAATTTTACACGTGGAAGAAACGCGCTGGTTTCTTCCTCTTAAACGTTTGCTTCGTCGGCGATGAGAACGAGAAAATTCAACCGCGATATATAAAATTTTCAAACTTTTGTTTCAATAATAATTGGATGTGTATTCTACGGTATTCAAATTTGCGACTAAAAGAGCCTCTTTAGAGCTTGTGCGCAAAATTCTAACATCACATTTGCATCTCTATAAACGTTTGTATATTTTTAATCCTGTCGAGATGTAACTGCAAGCTGGAATAGCAAGATCAATGTAAAAATTCAATGTTGCTCAAAGATGTCGTCAAACAATATCAGAAAATTCGTGAGGCCGATCAATTTCGTGGCATGCTTATGGACGGTACCGTTTGTTCCGCGCGTTCATAGAACTTGCAAAAATATACGGAATAATTTGCCGTAGAGTAATGACGTACCTATACGAAAAATCAGAGATTTTTTGATGCACATTAAAATACCGTTTACAATCTCTAATTTTAAAAATTTTAAAAATTTAGGAAAATTCTTCTTTCTCTTCTGAAGCTCGTGGTGGTTTCAATCGCACATATAATAAGCATTATACCGTTATGCAAAAATACCAGTCGACTCATCAGTCGTTTAATCGACTTGGGCTTGTTTCATATGTTTAATTAGACTGACGTCTGCACGATTGTCGTATCTCCCCTGAGTCATATATCTCACCTTGAGACAATATAATACTTTACTCGAAAGATAAAGCAAGAAAAAACAAAATATAGAATGTTGAAGATGTTGAGAAATCTAGAGTGTTGTGGATTTTTTGGTGTCATCTCTAGCCTCCGTTCGGAGACCGCGTTTTAGCAAATTAATTGCGACCTATTTTGTGACCGCGATCGCCGTCGTCCGATGAAAGGGGGAGAGGAGCGCGATTCGGACAAACCGCTCTCTCGAGCCTGCTCGTTTCTTTCAAAATATTCACCTCTGCTTTGCAGTTTCTTCGCCGGAGCGCTCAACAGTTCGTAACGACGATTTTACTAGAAAGTCGCGCGTGGTTTTCAACGTCGAGCGCGGCGAGGTGAATGACGCACTCCCATCCCGCGAAGCACGATGATTAAAATAAATCAAAATACAACATACAAAGAGCAAATTTTACGCGAATGTATATGAATCGAAAAAGAATGCTTTTTAAACCGTCGCGTCCGTCGAGCGAGCGATTGCAGTTTCCGAGGAAGCCCAATCAATTCTACCGCGCGGTGAAAATACGCGTTTCGCGTTCGTTTCGCACGGGCAATGTCATTAGATGCGGAGGAAAAAAAAATACGGAGCGTCGCTGTGACTCATTCCGAGTCAATGTTGATGCTCTTGTTAGTGCCGCCACCCTACATCGCCGGCGATCCCCATGTATCTTTGTTCCCTCCGTTTCTTTCTCCTTGTTTCTCGTCGTGTGCGAGCTTCCTTTTACAAATCAGATCGATCGTATCGTACACCGGGATTTCGTCAATGTCAAGTGACACGCGGTAGAAATGGTCCTAACTCTCTTTCTCCTTTTCTCTTCTCCGGTTATTAATAACGTCGTAAAAACAGTCACTTTACATGTTCCCATTCTGATCAAATCTCTCGCGCGTGCTGTATCTTCCATATAGACATTTTCTCGCGATATCGCAATAAAATAAATAAGAACCCAAGTGGTACTACATCTTTCTATTTCCATTTAAGAATCTTCCTGTTCCAACCCAAGTGTTTTAATTCCCTTAACAAAATTATTACAAATTTGCGTTACTTTATTCGACTCAAGTAATATGAATTAAAAAAAAAAAAAAATGTATAGGAATTTCTTACAGAGACATTTTCCCGCGATATCGCAATATACTGTCCGAGGTATTTATTTCAATTCAATATCATACGCGGCTCGACTTGGCGTGTTCGCATCTCATTTGAATTCGTTGAACTCTAGTGTCGCGACGGTCATTGAATCGCATGTTTTGAAAATTCCGCGACACGCGCGGTAAATGAATAAACGCATACGGGAACATTTCGTTACACGCCAATTGTCGGGAATCGATTTCGCTCGGGCGTAAATGCGCCGATTCTTATCGCGCTGCCGTAACACACGTCGCGATATTAAAGGCACGCTCCGCTTTGTCGCGATGAGCCGCGACGTGAACGTTAATTTACACAATCAAAGGACTCATCGTGTATTCGTTATCTGCCTTTCCGTTAGAGAAATCGTATCAGGAGACCACGTCTTGCGCAAAGTCACGTGCAGCGCTACGACACATTGTTAATTTTAAGCGCTTTAGCCTTGCAATTAGTACAAAAGCGTTTCACTCCGTTTTCCGCGGCATTCGTGGCGTATTGTGCGCCGTCATTTCTCACCGTCTCTTATTTCACTATAATTACTAATCGACTCGTAACATTGTAAATTGGCTTGCGGGCGCGCGTTATGGTGTTAATAAAGTAATTATGCGAAAGCGTAACACTTCCCATATCCTAAAAAGAATAGTTCTCCACCAATTTAGCAGATAATTTAGTTCATGACAATATGAGATAAGGAATTCAATAGGAAGAAAAAGATCGTAATATCAATTAATAAATCAATCCAGAGTCCCGGCTTGTGATATAAAAAAACGATCTTCGTATTAGATTTTGTAAAATGTACGTTCTCTTTTCCTCACTGTATGCCAAAGGGTAATTTTTCCCCGTTAATAAAGATTATTATTGTTATCATTAAAGAAAAGGATCTCGTGTGTAATATTTTATTTTGACAAATAAATTTTTGAACGTTTTATTTCGCAACAAGCGATGTATTCTACGTGAGCTAAACGTACGGGAAATGGAGAGGGGGGGAAGGAGAGTAAGAAACTATACGCTTTCGTGTGCCACATTGATGTAACGTTAATATACAAAGTTATCACTCTCGGAATTCTTTTTCAATTCGGTCGATTGTTAGAGAAACGTGCTATTTTGCGACATATTGCACCGCGATTTTTCTTTCTTAAATCGCAATGCGATATGCAATTGAATTTTTAATCGCAGCTCAAAATCGCACTTGTAATAAAGTATTTATTCATTAAATATTAAATATTTATATGGAAAAAATGGTAAAACAAAATGATTTAAATGATTTAAATGATTTAAATGTTATGAATGCACGTTTGATTCCGATTATTAAATGCTTATTTCTTATTTTTAACACTAGACACGGTTTAACCGATCTATTTGAAATCTGTTCCTCTTTATTAATTCTTAAAAATTAAGTATTTAATGACGTAGAACTAAGGAAATAAACCTAATATTATTATAGACACGCACAAGTTTTTATTTACGGCAAGATAATGAAAGAAACATATGGAAGAAATATATTTTTTCATGTTGTGATTAAATTAACATTTTCATATGTTCATAGTTTAATATTAAATTTTTAAAATGGTGCTTGTGCGATATAAAATGACACGTGATTCAAAGTTGAGTTTAGGATACAAAATTACACGCAATTTAAAATATAAGATAAAAAAAATCTTAAAGACGCGCAAACGCGATGCACAATTTTGTGATTCGCACCGATCTCTCTAACCGATTGATATACTACTCAGCATATGGCGAGCAACACCCAGCTCGCCGGAATCTGTAGCGCGGAAGCGCGAGAAGCAGCTCGAAAGGGTATCTACTCCGGATTCAATAAATTGAATAAAGTCGCGGGGATGCGTCGACTTTCGCTGAGAAACCCGTATAGGATATTTGGACGATTTCCAGCATGCCTTGGTGCGCGGCGACCGTTCCCGTAGGCGCGATTACGCGAAAATCACGGCAATTCGTTCCTCGCAACGTGCGTGTGTAACATATATACGTATGTACGCGATGCCGCGCGCGCGTATAAATCGTACACACGGTACAAGTGTTATCTGTGTGTATGCACCTCACGCCGTGCGAAATTTTCACGAAACAGGTGGCAACAGCGCTCTCGGCCGAAGTCGCGCCGCGGTCCGCGGTGAGAACGAGAGAGAGAGAGAGAGAGAGAGAGGGGGGGGAAGAGCGCACGCGTTCGATCGGCACGAGATGGGATGAGAGAGGCGAAAAAAAGAGAAAATAGAATCTATTCGATGATCGTGAAAGACTCTCGTAACGTCCCGCGAATTTAAGAGAATATTGTACATTGAAAGTAAATCAAAATGATGTACATATACCGAGAAAAATAGAGAGCAAAAAAATATGAGATACACAAAGAGAGATGAGAGAGAAACGCGCACGGCAAAGTAGAGAGGGAGGGAGGCACAGCTAAGCTAGAGATAACGAACATAGTGTGAAAGGACGGATGACGAGGAAATGTACGGAGCAAATCGCACAATCGCGTTCGGAGGACATGAGCGACGGTCAATCAGTAATCACCTTAGGCCTGTAAAACCATTTTCTGATGGACTCCATCATATCGCGCCGCGGCTGACGTCATCAGAGTTACGCTGACGGAAATCGTCGTCACTGCGCCCACCGCGATCGAGGCGATGTTGACGTCGATATCGATGTCGATGTTGACACTGACATGTCGCCTCCGGAGCAGGCTTTAGCCAGGGGATTTGGCCGACGAGTCGAAGCAACGTCGAACGATGAATGATGACGGCGACGGCGCTGATGATGACACTGCCGATGACACTGACGATAACACTGACGACACTATCGTCGACGACGACGACGACGACGGCGATGCGATACGATCTGTGTGTACGAGCATCGATGATAATGATAATGATGATAACGATAACAACGATGTCAGCGACTGCGACAGTTACAGCCGTTACAGCAGCGACAGCAACAGCTATAGCAACGGCGAAAGTGACGATTATGATAGCGTCGACGACGACGACGACGTCGACGACGACGACGACGACGGCGACGACGACGACGACGACGACGACGACGACGACGACGACGACGACGACGACGACGACGACGACGACGACGACGACGACGACGACGACGACGACGACGACGACGACGACGACGACGACGGCGACGACGACGACGACGACGACGGCGACGACGACGACGACGGCGACGGCAAAGGCGACGACGATTTCGCGACCCGCCTGTGGTGCTCACTCGCGAAAACGCATGTCAACCAATGTCAACCGAAACGCGCGTTCGTAAAACTAAGGTGACAAGCGTGAGCTGCGTGAGACACGGATCCGCAAAAAGAGACACAACTGGACACAACTGCTTACCGCAGTTACCGCTGGTTACCGCGACCGCGCGGCGCGCCGCGCGCGTGCGTTTAACGCAACAATCGTGAAGCGATGAAGCGCCGCAGTCGCGTTAACGGTTCAGACTTCGAACTATATGTATAAAGGGCGTCAGATACAAACTGCTTTCCTTCTTTATTTATGAGACTTCACATACGAATTTTATTTCGATAAACTGATATTTACGGATAGATGTAAAAATTAGTATAAATATAACATAACGGAGATATAATTCATATATTTTTGTATGAATATACATATAATTTTATATACAATGGAAAAAAAAATATGCACTAAAACTCAACACAATATTTTATATTTAAAATTGAAAATAAAATAACTAAAACATATTTTTAGTTTAATTTAATTTTTGTATTTTACGTATTTTATGTATTTTATGTATTTTATGATATAGCTTAACGTATATTCTTTTAAACATTGAATATTAAATAATAAAAATATTTAATCTGAATTAGAGTAAGAAGAAAGAAAAATGGAATAAGGAAATAATTAATTATTAAAAATAAGAAATAAAGAAAGAAAGATTACTCATTATTCTCCTTGTTATACGTATTGAATTTTTGCTAATGTCGATCCCTTCCGATGAAACGTCCCGCGTTAAAAGTTATCGACCTAGCGCCGATAAGTCAAGCCGCTACTATGACCTATCAAATAGTACGTCAAGTATGTATGCACAGATTTCGATAATATATTTAATTTTTATTCGATTTTAAAAATTACGATTTTATTGTTATCCAGATTTGAGTATCCATGCGAGTAAAAATTATAAAAAAAGTAGTTTTGCGACAATATATGATATTATGACGTAAATATATGTAGTTTTATTTATAAAGTATTATATCTGTATAATGATAAACCACGAATTTAATATTTGCGATAAGAGCTAAGAGTCGCCAAGTACACGCATCACAGTATTAGAAAACTGTTATATATTGAAAAACTGTTGTACTCAATCAATCAAGTTATATCTAATCAAAAATATAAAATATTCGTGCATTGCGACATAATAAATGATGTTGATTTCTGTAAGAAAAATTTTTAGGTGAATAAACGTTTTAAAAAATTATACATTTTATGAGACTTATTTAATCACATATCAGAAAAGACCGAAAAGAATTTTAAAAGAAATTTAAATGTAGATATTTCCCCTAGTAATAAGAAAAAGAAATATAAAGATTAAATTAGTTTTGCCCTATGATTTTACAGCAACACTCTCCCCTTTAAAAGCTAACTAAGAATAAGTCATTTGTATCTTGTTCAGCCGTGTCAAACAAACAAACAAATAATACTTGAAATTATTATTATATACAGCATAGATATAATATATATATTTTACAAAGCTAGAATTTCGAAGTATTCTCCGTAACTTTAGAATTACGCATAACTCTAAAATAACTTTCTACACATCGTCACGCCCGTAATTATCTAATCACACGAAACAGTTGCTCGTTCCAATTTAGCAAACCGCGTTTTAAGTATCCCTATGCTTTTGATGGAAGCATAGGGATACTTAAAGTTAGGTCAATTTTCGCACAATGTCTACTAATATTAATTACCAATAACGACCGGTCTTATTGTATATGCCGCCGTCTAGAAATTAATCTAATCTTTTGACTCCCGACATCGATATTATTTCAGTATACGAGACATAGTATGCTGGAGCGTATATAAAGCTCCTTCTCGATCAGATCGAGAGGAACACTTTCAGCAAGATCCCCTACGAGAACGTATCGTTCCAGCAACGGCAAACGAAATTCATCAAGGTAGGTATACGCATATATCTCGCTTTTCCATTACCATAATTAAATTGAGAATTATTTATTTAAAATTAGATTTTGAGACAAGAATTTTTGAAATTTTTACTTCAATTATGTTTTTTTTTCTTTTCTTTTGAAAGATTTTATACTTGCAGCAAATGTTGATTTTATACGAGAAATACCTGCTTTATCCGTCATAGATACCGTATTCTATGTGCGTTAATTGAAATCAGGATATGGAACGTTTACGTGTACAATATAATATCGGATCAGCGTAAATAATAATATTTCTATATTAGTATCATAAATATCTTTTGTCATTGTATAGTTAATTAAGTAATAATAAATTATAACTAAAATCTAATTTCTAGTCTAAAATTTTTTATTTTTTATTTTTTAAAGACTATTTGTGAAAATATAGTTTAAAAAGTCAATCAATTAATTTATAATAATTTACATTGCTTATATTGTCTATATAAGAAAGATTCGCGTAAATATAACGTAAGCAATACGTAAAAACAATTCATGTAGATGCAATCTTGAAATTTACGACACAACCCTGATTGAAATCTTCTTCATTTTTATCTTCTTTTAATATAACGGCAACAAGAGGTAGAGAAGTTAAAGACATGTAAAAAAGTGTAAGATAAAACGCATGAATTAAAACATAGAAAATTTAAGGATACTTCAATAGATGGCGCGGCATTTCCGATTTACATCCACAAACTTCTTGTATAGTCGCTTACAGCAGTGCGAATACATGTGCATCGGTAACAAAACAAGATAAAATATTCGTGTCCACGAATAATTGATAATTAAGATTAAATATCAATAATAATAATAATAATAATAAACATTATCATTATTTACACCATTAATATGAATAATTAATATCATATAATAATATTAAGGAATCGCGGGAATGATCAGAGAAACGGTAACAATCGGCGCTATTCCGTCGATTACACAAATGGGAACTGGAGAAGTGCTCGATATCCTTCTCGTGGTAGCAATAATCGTGATTTTAGTTATTCCGATGGAACTGGCAGATCAAGCTACGACCAGACGTATAATAATGACAATTCTGATAACTACGGCAAGCAACAAGAACAAGACGTAAGATATAGTGATCAAAATAGAAGATCAATACATCTCCAAATGTAATGTATAAATATAATATATATTGTTCTCTCGAAGTATTGAATTTGTATTAAAAGAAATGACAAATCAAAATAAATAAAAAATATAAAATAAGAGAATTGCAATTATCACCTCTGGCACAGTGACTAGAATTTTTTATATTATGTATATAGAGTGTGTCTAATAATAATCTGACGAAAATTAAAGAATTATAATGACGAAAAATGTCTCTATAGCAATAATAAGTATTACGCTACAATATTTATTTTCTATTAAGTTTCCAAGTTATTGTAACTCAATCATTATGTCTTTTTATCGTAATAGGATAAATCTGTTTTGTGGACCAATATATCCTATGCGTTTTTTATATTGTGTTATATAGAGTGTGTCTAATAATAATTTATATTAACGAAATATTATTTGAACTTATAGTGCGTCACCCAGTGTTTCTTCAACGAATTAAATCTGGTAAATATACATAGACTGTTTCAAAATTTAATGGATCGCAGCTAGTGATTGATTTTTTCAATTCCGGCTTATTAGGTGGATCAAGAGGATTTCCCGAGCAAGTCTCGATCATCCAGTTCATGACTCGTAACATACACAATCCAGAACTACAGGACTTTATAGAGGAAGCTGTTATAGAATGTTTTCATTATTTGGGCTCGGATATGAGGCAGAACAAATGTTATTTCTCGGAAAATCTCTTGGCTTGCTTGGTTGATAAAGGAAAGAAGTATGTATATACAAATTTATATAGAATCGTTTGAACATCAGATATGGGCATTTTAGGATTTCTCTTTCTTTCATAGAATACATTTTAAAATATAAGTTTAATCTGCATGTAATAATTGAAATTTTCTCTAGTTAGCAAAGCAAAGGATTAGAAATAAAAATTCTATGAGAATAAATTTCACAAATTATAATATTCTTTGTAATTGACATAATCATTTTTTGCAGAGATGCGAAGATTGGGATGATTAATAACACTGCACACGGACGTCTTATATGTATAATAATAATTGACTAGCAAATATATAATTTCTATGAAATGAGAAAAAAATAAGGAATAGGAAAGAATTAATCATTGTAAAAATGTAACTTAGATATTATATACACTTATTGAACATTGTGAAGCACATATGATAATCATAAAAAGATATATATTAAATTAACACGTACATTAATTAATATTATAACAATTTATATGTACTTGAT
>JASTWP010002923.1:0-33910 GCA_030770255.1 Temnothorax ravouxi
AGATGTAATCTTTGTTTCTCGAAAAATCTCGAAAAAACCCAAGCAGTAGTATTTTTATTTCCAAAAAATTATAACTCAAGTGATACACATCAAAAAAATTATGTTATTACAAAATACAAAAAAGAATTGATATCTCTTTTTAAATTACAGCGCCAATTACAGAGAGAATATACACTGAGAATCTTTGTATCTCGAAAAATCTCGAAAAAACCTAAGCAGTAGTATTTTTATTTTCAAATATGTATGTTGTTACCTCGAAAGAAAACAGTAGTAATATTATTACAATCACAAAAAAGAAATGATATCTCTTTTTAAATGACAGCGCCAATTACAGAGAGAACATACACTGAGAAAAAAATGTGTTAATCTCAAGAAATATTTAGTCCGATACGTTCAACTGAACATTTTAGTTAGTTAACTAAACATTAGTTAAATTAATTAATTAAAGAAACGAAATAAATTGTTGAAACAACTAATATTTAGTTAACTAACTAAAATGTTTAGTTTAACGTATCGAACTAAATATTTCTTGGAATTAACAATTTTTTTTCTCAGTGTATTTTTCGAGATACAAAGATTAGGTTTTTTCGAGGTATAATATTACCACTGTTTTTTTTTCGAGGTTATAATATTACAAAGAATTATTTTAATCACAAAGAATTAAAGAGGTAACATTATAAAATAAAAATATTTAATTAAAATAAAATAAATAAATTTTTCTTGTAAAAAACTTGGCGCTGCTTTTTTAAGGTCAATCCAGAAAAACTTGCATAGGTGCATAAACATATACATAAAGAGATGGATAGGTAGGTCTATTTCCTTTTGCACATATATATGAACCAATCAATTTCTTACGCTTATGTTTATGCGCTATGCAAATTTGTCTGGATAAAGCGGGGAACACAGACTTTTGCATAACACATAATATGTAAGGTCCATACATATGTGGATAAGGAAATAGACCAATCAATTTTCTTATGCTTACGCCTTATGCGTTGTGCAGAAGTGTGGGCTCCCCGCTTAAGAGCCTCCGCACAAGACTCTCGTATGATAGCGTATGATAACGTAACGTAGATCAACGCACAAGAAACGTATTCACGTATAACGCCGTAACCGATACGTTTCTTGTGCGTTGACCCACATTTCGTTACACTACATTGCTATAAAAAAGTCTTGTGCGGAGGCTCTAAACCTTAAAAAAGCAGCGCCAAGTTTTTTACAAGAAAAATTTATTTATTTTATTTTAATTAAATATTTTTATTTTATAATGTTACCTCTTTAATTCTTTGTGATTAAAATAATTCTTTGTAATATTATAACCTCGAAAAAAAAACAGTGGTAATATTATACCTCGAAAAAACCTAATCTTTGTATCTCGAAAAATACACTGAGAAAAAAAATTGTTAATTCCAAGATATATTTAGTTCGATACGTTAAACTAAACATTTTAGTTAGTTAACTAAATATTAGTTGTTTCAACAATTTATTTCGTTTCTTTAATTAATTAATTTAACTAATGTTTAGTTAACTAACTAAAATGTTCAGTTGAACGTATCGGACTAAATATTTCTTGAGATTAACACATTTTTTTCTCAGTGTATGTTCTCTCTGTAATTGGCGCTGTCATTTAAAAAGAGATATCATTTCTTTTTTGTGATTGTAATAATATTACTACTGTTTTCTTTCGAGGTAACAACATACATATTTGAAAATAAAAATACTACTGCTTAGGTTTTTTCAAGATTTTTCGAGATACAAAGATTCTCAGTGTATATTCTCTCTGTAATTGGCGCTGTAATTTAAAAAGAGATATCAATTCTTTTTTGTATTTTGTAATAACATAATTTTTTTGATGTGTATCACTTGAGTTATAATTTTTTGGAAATAAAAATACTACTGCTTGGGTTTTTTCGAGATTTTTCGAGAAACAAAGATTACATCTACCACTTGTTACTTCGGTTTTTTCGAGGTAAAGATACTACTGCTTAGGTTTTTTCAAGATTTATCGAGATATAAAGATTACGTCTACCACTTGTTACTTCGGTTTTTTGAGGTAAATATACTACTGCTTATAGGTTTTTTCGAGATTTTTTGAAATGCAAAGATTACGTCTACCATTTGTTACTTAGATTTTTTTGAGGTATAATATTACCACTGTTTTTTTTCGAGGTAACAACACATATACACTACTACGCGTGTACTTGGCGCCTTTCTTTACCTTTTTTTTAAAAAAGGTAATTTTGTACAGATATCATGCCTTTTTTGTAGTCTTCTTCACGTGATCAGGCTCGTGCGCGAGCTTGTGCAAACAGTATACTAATTCACATTCTTAATTATGCTATAGTTATTATTTGTCATCAGACAATTATAAACATATACATAATAATTAGATACATATTATATTTATATACGCACATGAGTGCATAAAAATATATGTAATTTATAAAAAGCGGGTGCTTGTTAGCCTTGGTACGTTACTGCCTTCTGCTACGGACGGCCAGAAAGCATTTCCTGAGGCCGTACTAACCTCCTAGAAGTTAACCGGACAATTTCGACTTATGACATTTTTTTTTTACGAATCGATTGTTAGTCGTTTGTTATTGATTGTTAGACTAATTAGAACGTTTGTTAGTTAATAGTTTTTACGTAATCACGAAAATAATTTTTAGTGTTAATTTAGCCGGTAAATATAGAATTCTTTACAATTTTCGGTTCAAACCGTGGTCAATCGATGCGGAATCGTTTGTTAGTTCCGAATATACTAATTAAAACGTTTGTTAGATCACGGTTTCGCTAAAAAAAAGCGAAAAACTGTATATCGTTTAGCTGCCGGAAAGTGGAGGTGAGACGTAGAATATGTGATGGTTTTGGAACGCATTTGTCCGAATAAACTATATTTTCAATTTATATTTATCAGATTTGCTTGTGCCTAATACCTGATGGCTACATTTCTCGTGCAAAAATATATAGGTAAGTTGCAATATGAAAGAAATATAGATTGCAAAAGTAGAGGTAACCTAAAGTTGTATTTTGAACAATTACGTCAAATTACAGATTTATGAAATATAGAAATAATCTTATATTGTATGTGTACAAGTAGATATAAGTAATTTTTGTCATCGTACGGAAATTCGCAGTTCAAACTAAATATAAAATTGTTTGCAGATGCTTGATGTCATTCATGTCGTTGATGTCATTGTGAATACAGATCAAAGAGGTAGAAGAGCAGTGGAATACCTCATGCACTTCCAAGTAAGTTAGAAAAGCATTAGCGAATAAGCTACTTAATCTTTTACAAATCATATTAAAGTACACATTAAGGAAATATTAAATATATTTTATCATTGTGTAAGGGTTGGATGTTGGAATCTGTCTTGGGACAAACGCAAAAAGAGAAGCCATAAGATGTCAAAGCGCTTAATCGAAACAGAGCATCAAGAACCTCGTCGTAGAGCGAAAAGCGGTGGCAGTCGAGCTGCATCAGCTATGACTGAAATTTCCAAAGATGACAGTTCAGGCCAACACGCTGATTATGATACAGAAGTAAGTTTCATTTTCAAGTTATACATTTGATTTTGGACGTTTCAGAACTTTTATAATTTAATAACAGAAAGAGATAGTAGCAATAACGACAATTTTCAAGTAATATAATTAATTTAATTTTAATCACGTTAAATGTGATAATTATGATTTTTAACGGCATGCTTTTCATTCCATTGTTTAAAGCAGTCGCAATATGCTAAAAACAAGCGTGATATTCGATAGAATTATTGTTAGTAATTACTACTTTTGTTAACAGTAGTTTTCCTTTGTACAGGATAGAACCGTGCTAGAAGCGGAAACTATCTTTCTGTTAATGAAGAAGGGCTTTCCCATCTCTCGCAATGTGAGAGCTCAATGGCTGCTGGAGCATTTGGACTCTGTGATAAGTACACAATGTCCGAATATAAAGAATAAGGAGGAACCAGAGTTGGAAGTAGTATCAGTGCTGCCGAAGGATGAGCCTGTTGCATAGTCTATAGATACCAGCCACCAATTCCTTTATAAAGTTGTTTCGACGACATCGATTGTATTCCTGGCGCATAAATATAGGATGGTCTTTAGCTTAGATTTAAGTCCGTCGCTTGCAACTGTTGTAAGTATTACGAAATTAATACTTTTGTTGTCAAATATTCTAACTTTTGTAGCGGCGTCAGTCAGGAAATAAAATTAATGTCTTTTTAAGATGTACAAAGCGGTGAGATTGTCATTGATGAGGTGTATCTGGCGACGAAACAATGTCTTGATGGTATAACTAAACCAGTAAGTATTCTTTTCTTGATATGTTGCTAATGCATGTAAAATAGAAAGATTCTTAATTTACCGTATGTCCGTAGTTTACGATACCAGGCAGCAGGCGTGTGATGCAGCCTGAAATTTATGTGACTGTGATAGCTCATACGCCGTTCTTTACAAGCCCGGTGCAACAAGTACTAGTACAAAGATGGCTGATCACTGCGGATAACGTGAATTCTCTCACACAATACGTAGAGAAACAGTTGTACCTGTTAGAGGAGAGAGTAGCGACCGTCACAGCCATAGCTAATCAGCAGTTAGAAAATTTAAGGGCAAAGAGCGAGCGTTTGGTAGGGAGGCTTTTTGAGGAAAGTAGCAACTGCTTGAACAAAAATAATTGTAATATCTCCATAGTTTCGCCAGAAGCATAGTTTTGTAAATATGTTGAGATATGGGATGCTGGCTTTGACACTTATCTGAGCACAGCTGTGCACGTGAGTATTTAATGATATCATATTTAATCATTTACCTAAAGCTATGCAATAGTATTATGGAGAATACAGAGAAAGGAACATTTTCAGATATGGTAATAGTCACGGATGGTATCGTCCGGGAATTAAGAACGCTCACACGTTAGATTTCATTATACAGCAACTACGCGTAACGAGACGGTCGCGTGTAGTTTTTTACACGTGGGCAGCGCATACGATCCACATTGCGCGGACGGTTTAGTGCCATGTCAAGACCCGCTGTATTTTATCTCCGCGGCTACACTCGGTAGTTATATGTCCTTCAATTCATACGTGGTACGTAGACATCTAATCTATACCGCTGCGCCTGACTAGCAGTAACATTTCTTCTTCTTCTTCTTTTATGACCTTTGAGCAATAATACTGCTCTTAAATATGGCCAGGGCGAACCAATTGTCTTATGAGCCGTGAGGCGTGTCTTTTTTCACTTTTCAGTTGCACTGACGCAAAATATATTAAGAAATCACAATGCAGACAGTACTTAACAGTCGCAATACTTGAAATAAAATTTCCGTCCAGACAAAACACGTCCGAACACGTTAAAACGTGTCGTCCGCGAATCACGTCCGAACTCGTTGCTTGTCCTCTCGAGACTAGCAGTAACATTAATTGCAATGTAACTATTTTATCTATAGATACCTGTACACGGAACAGATATAAATCTTTATCATAATCATTTTTTTGTGCTGGCAATTATATCGGGACGTATCGAACAACGATCGGGTCGTCGTTGCTAACAAACTGAAAATAACTGCTTCCATGAACATAAAAGCGGTCAACTCTTGAAGAAAAAAGAGATCGACGATGAAGTTACTTGTACATACATTAAGTAGTCTGCTGTGCTGTCGCTAAGAGAAGGATATTTGACAAAAAGAGCCAATGAACGAGATGACATTCTTGAAATAAATTTCGTGCTATTATGGAAAACGAATGTTTTTTTGGAATATTTAGTAACGTGTTCATGGTCTTCAAAATCATTATCTCTATCCAACGTGATACAACATACCATTACCATAGAAGGTAGATTAAAGATAATGAATTATTACAGATGTTGAGTAACATAATAAACACGTCTATTCGTAGCCTGAACTAAAATTACCTTTTATTACAGCGCCATATTAATTTTTACACATTACATGCCTATCGAAAAAACCGTTAAACTCGCATTATCGTCAAGGTGTCATCTCTCGTTTCTGGACAACATTAACATCATTAACTGAAAGCGACAATATGTTAGCGCATTTCAGTTGGTTTCCCGGATCTGGATGGACGTGGTACAGTGTACCAGACACCATCAGAAGCAGAATGCCTGTGTTTTACTTGTCGTCTTATGTCTTATCCGTCGCCAAGTACAGTACAACTTAGGTACATTTATTTGCTTGTATAAACAATATCAATTAATACGATATGGCTATGACACATAGTTATTCAAGATAAAGAGAAATTACAATTTAATACAACTATGTATTATTATTTTACAGTGACGCCGGCTGCCCACAGTTTGGACAGATATAACAACCGGTTGTCTCTCTGGATCCACTTCAGTGGGCGCGTTGGATGCACACTCAAAGGATTACGTTAATTCTAGCCTACGACAGACCGTTGCCAAGACATCTTCACCAAGCGAATCAGAGCGGTCGTTTCCATGGCAGTGCGTTCAGAGCCGGCAAGCGGCGGCCGTACTATATGCTATGTTGAAAAATTGGACGACTTATGTGCTAGTCGAGAATCACACGTACGTCCAGTTCATATACAGAGAAGCGGGAAAGCCGCCGGTGTCATTCTCATTGATTCGCATTAATTGTGATTTATGTTAAAAACTAATATTTCCCTGAAAAAAAAATATCATACAACATACAAATATATCACTGATATTTATTTCAGCTTGTACTTCCGGCGCAACTTACTGTGATAAATATTCCAGAATCTTTGGCACAGCATTTTACTACGACGCAGTTTACGAATATCCCAGAGAAACCTTAACCCTTATATCGTAGTTGAATATCTCAGAGAAACTCTCTGATTGTTTCGATTAATTATCGAACGGAAAAAGGAAAATACAATACCAATGTTTTATTTACGCATCAGGATAAGCTGTGATTATATAAAAAAAAGAAAGAAAAAAAATAACGGGAAACAGAACCGAGCAGGAGCAGGACGCAACAGGATATGTGTATTCCTAGAAAGTCTGATTTTGTAAATTATTCTACGAGGAAAACACTTATGTATTATATATGTATATATATATAATGCCCCACCATGCTCCTAATCACTTAACGCACTCCAAAAACTCATCTGCTCCAATCGCCACCTTTTATCCGTGATCCAAGTGCTCTTGATGTTTATTGGAGTATGCGACGCGAACAAACCTTATATATATGCGGATGTGCGATATACAATTTGATATGATTTATGACGTTTGTTTATTACTATGTAAAATGACACACTTCGAAATTAAACATTAATTACTATTAATCGCGGCGTTTTGAATTTACTCTTTTTATTTTCTTTTGCCTAAAGAGGATCATGAGAAAGTGAGGTAGACGTTAGTGGCACAGTGGGAATACTCTCGGTGCTGCTGCTGTTTATGACGCTATTCGGCTGTTGCAAATTGCCATCATTAGCGATGTAAGTCAGTAGTTGCATGAGAGCGCGACCCGAGTCCGAGCATGTGCGTATGTACGTGCAACACATTGTTGCTCGCCTGGAGATCGACTCGCGGCACACCGCCGTACATCCTCTCGTTCAGGCGTAGCGACAACTCGAACAGGCCGAAATTCATCACGCACACGTAATTCCGTTTTAGATCCACCGACTTTTCGCGCAGCTTGTCCGATATGAAGAGCGCGACATCCTCCGCGATAAAACGCAATGTTGACGTATTAGTCTGCGCCGTAATGTTGCTCGACACGCTGAAATTACCGAGGGTCACAACAGACCTTAGCGGCAGGTGAAGCGGTCTATAATCGATCGCGCAATCCCACAAGTGCAGATGCAGCTCAGTCAGTCAGAACACCCGGCGGTGAATAACCGGCGACAGGATGATCCGCTACATCCAGGCAATCCATCAATTCTGTGAACCACGAAGTAGCGGCGGAACACATTTGGTGCCTTAAGGACGTTCTCTCGTCCTTATACTAGAGAAAATCAATTTTCTTAGGATTTTCTTGAAACTGTGAATATATGTTAATTTAGGTGTGCTTTATGCGTGGTATAAATTTCAGTATCTCTTCCGATATAAAAAATAAAGATACTAAGCCTCAAAGTTTAAAAAAAAATTTTAAATTTAATTTTTTTAGTTTTGGCATTTTTTTCTTATAAAACTCGACGAGAGGAGCAACTTTAGTCCTCTTGGCCAACCTTGTATCTCTTACCTGGCCTGGAAAACCTTTTCATTAGTAAAAGTTGAAACTTTGAGGCTCAGTATCTTTATTTTTTATACCGGAAGAGGTACTGAAATTTATACCACGCATAAAGCACATTTAAATTAACGTATATTCACAGTTTCAAGAAAATCCTAAGAAAATCGATTTTTTCTAGTATAAGGACGAGAGAACGTTCTTAATGTAGCATTGCCTATACCTATCGCAACCCGGAAAGTCTCTATACGGTGCGTCTGATGGGTCGCTTGTATCCTCACCGCGACTGTCACCATGTCCTTGTCGTTAGGATTCGCTGTTATATTGCTACCGGATCCGCTACGGTATATCGTTCTCTCGCAATATCGTGGCCTAACGCTATTGATACATCTCAATGGTGGTGTCCGCGACGGGCTTGTCGTCAAACCGCAGTGATCAATTCTCCTTGTTGCCCGGGTATAACGTTGCGCATAGAATCGCGCACGGGAGCGTACATAGACATAAGACCCTG
This sequence comes from Temnothorax ravouxi, assembly GCA_030770255.1. Taxonomy (NCBI): domain Eukaryota; kingdom Metazoa; phylum Arthropoda; class Insecta; order Hymenoptera; family Formicidae; genus Temnothorax; species Temnothorax ravouxi. The sequence continues at coordinate 8,676 of JASTWP010002923.1, forward strand.
ATTGATGCTTAGAGTCATTGCCAACTTGCTCTGTGCTTTCTTCAATGACATTCGTGCCTCTTTGTGACTCTTCTCGTTCGTTGTAGAATGGAATATACCTCCCTCGTCTGAGTCGGAGTCGGAATTATACTGGATCCCACTTTTGCACATGCTGAATCTGTAAATGATACAGATTTAATGTCTCAGAATTCTACGAAATTCTACAAACTTCCTCTAAATATTTTAGGGTCCTATACTTAGGATAAGTGGATTCCTGTAAGAGAGTAGATGCCAGGTCGAGGCCGATTTTCCAGATGAGTGGTGTATTTGGGCCTGGGTGCCGACGGCTCCCATAGGAACAAATCGGTATTGAATCGATTGAAGAGCTGTTCATAAATACGTTTAGACGGTATCTGGACGGAAGCAATTGTAATCTAGAACCGTGTATGCCTTCTTCAATAAATTCCAACATTTCTTGTCGATTTCCAGGTATAATTAGTTCTTCACCGTCGCTATTAGAATGTTAAACAATTTTTTTTAATTATAAATCAATAAAAATTTATTTAAGAGTATTTGAAAAAGCGTGTCGCTGACCTTTGTTCGTTTTTCTGACCGTGTTCGTGAGATTTCGAGTGGAGCGTGTCGGATTCGCGCATGATTCGTCTAGAGGTGAACGGGGAAGGCGCATGTTTCGGAGTTTTCTCCAAGGTATCATCTAAAATCCGTTTATCGTTCTCTACTTCTTCTTCAGAACTATCCTCCAATGGAGCACCGAGACGTTCTGGATACACAATGACCACTATTCTCGCCCAACCAAGATCATCGTTGACTTGCTGATACGTCGCAGTATCGTTCTTCTCGTCAGCTGTAGCTAAACCGATTTCGATTGGCGCATCGCCCTCGATTTCTATGTACAACAACGATAGCCGCCGACATTGCAGTTCGTGCCTAGCTAGATAATGAGATCGGCTATCCATAGTGGAGAGAACTTGTGCATCTGTCATTTGTACTATCATGTAGTCAGATCTCACAGATCTTTTCCACCACGGCGCACGACTCATATCGTGTAGTGGTCTTAAATCTGGTACAGGAAATCTATATAAAAAATAGTATATATACAAATCAGAATTATATATATGTATGTAAATATGTATGTATATGAAATATTATTTTGTTTCATGTAGTACCTCAGTTTGATCGTACATGACGACGAAGAGATTTTGACGTCTACTCTAGTTCTGTGTAATCAGAACTACTCTCTGTATCCTCTTCTATGTTTACGTCCTATAAATTACAAATGTCATTCTTATAAACTTTTCTTACTTTCGCAGTCCTCGATCTGCAATATCATACGGATAAATTAAATCGTGCGGTAAATTAAACCTTTCATAGTGCGGCAACGTTAAGAAAATTACACCCTCACAACACGATAGTCAATCAGCGTTACACATATTTTTCAAATTATTGCTATCTCTTTCTGTTATTAGATTATAAAAGTTCTGAAACGTCCAAAATCAAATGTATAACTTGAAAATGAAACTTACTTCTGTATCATAATCAGCGTGTTGGCCTGAACTGTCATCTTTGGAAATTCCAGTCGTAGCTGATGCAGTTCGACTGCCACCGCTTTTCGCTCTACGACGAAGTTCTTGATGCTCTGTTTCAATTAAGCACTTTGACATCTTATGGCTTCTCTTTTTGCGTTTGTCCCAAGACAGATTCCAACATCCAACCCTTACACAATGATAAAATATATTTAATATTTCCTTAATGTGTACTTTAATATGATTTGTAAAAGATTAAGTAGCTTATTCGCTAATGCTTTTCTAACTTACTTGGAAGTGCATGAGGTATTCCACTGCTCTTCTACCTCTTTGATCTGTATTCACAATGACATCAATGACATGAATGACATCAAGCTTCTGCAAACAATTTTATAGTTAATTTGAACTGCGAGTTTCCGTACGATGACAAAAATTACTTATAACTACTTGTACACATACAATATAAGATTATTTCTATATTTCATAAATCTGTAATTTGACGTAATTGTTCAAAATACAACTTTAGGTTACCTCTACTTTTGCAATCTATATTTCTTTCATATTGCAACTTACCTATATATTTTTGCACGAGAAATGTAGCCATCAGGTATTAGGCACAAGCAAATCTGATAAATATAAATTGAAAATATTGTTTATTCGGACAAATGCGTTCCAAAACCATCACATATTCTACGTCTCACCCCCACTTTCCGGCAGCTAAACGATATACAGTTTTTCGCTTTTTTTAGCGAAACCGTGATCTAACAAACGTTTTAATTAGTATATTCGAAACTAACAAACGATTCCGCATCGATTGACCACGGTTTGAACCGAAAATTGTAAAGAATTCTATATTTACCGGCTAAATTAACACTAAAAATTATTTTCGTGATTACGTAAAAACTATTAACTAACAAACGTTCTAATTAGTCTAACAATCAATAACAAACGACTAACAATCGATTCGTAAAAAAAAAATGTCATAAGTCGAAATTGTCCGGCTAACTTCTAGAAGGTGATATGTTCGCCCACATCCTTTTTTTTGGATGCTTTGGCAAAAACAACATCTCACCATTTCTCAAAATTATTCAATATAAATTTTTTATGCACCTACGCACCTATGCGCATCTGTACATATGTATGTACATACGCACCCACCTGACACAGTCACAGTCCACCACGCATGCGCGTACCTTTTACGTGTAAAATGGCGGACCTTCAATTGGGATCGCCAAGAGCCTATCGGCAATCCATGTATATATATATCAGTGACCTACCCCCACCACTAGAATTAGAGGTAGTCTCCAGACCTGTATGTATGTAAGACACCGGCCATAGATATGCAACCTACACAAATGTGCATAGACATAAGTTTTGGCCAATCAGAATTGAGGAAAAATAATTTGACATATATTCCTAACCGAAATATTAATATGTGTCAAATTTGTCAAAATGGACACGGATGACTGCATAATTTACGCTGTGCTAATAGCTGCAAGTTATGTACTTTTACGAAGGCGCAAACAATTTAAGAAGAAACGATTATGGGTACGACCCATATACAGACGTCGACCACAATTTGGTGATTTTCAACATCTTTTTGAAGAATTGAAAGGAGACGCGATCATGTTCTTTAAATACACAAAGATAAATCTCCTTATATATATATATTTTTTTTTAAATATACAGATATAGATTAAATATATATAGATATTTCTAAATAAATACTATGTATATATATATATATATATATATATATATATAGAAAATATCTTATAAAATATCTGTATATCAATATACATATACTCAATATAGATGGAAATATGAGTTTTGGGCTCTGTTATGTTATGATCATTATGAATTATTCACTATTGGCATTATATTAAATAACATATTCTGCTAATCTATTCTACGTTCTCTTGACATACAAACTTTATTTTATTACAATATAATGTTAATGACATTTAATCATACTTTTCTAAAAAGAGATTAATAATCTCTGCTGTATTTTTCGCATGTGTTAGGTGAAGATGATGCGTTGCTGATAGAGTCTCAAAATGTACTTTGTCATTAGCAGCTTTCAATATTTCCAATGCTCTATAAAAATTTTCTTTTCCCTCACCATAGAAATGATTGTCTCCTTTTATTATTAAATATGGACACGTTATGAGATTTGCATATTCTTCTAGTTGATCTCGTGAAAACATACTATGGACGGGTATAACTCGCAATCTAGGATCCCTGTTGATAACGTACGTTCCATCTTCTTTTTGCGTGGTACCTCTAGTCATAAGAATTTTATATGACAATTCATCCAAATTTAGGAATCCTGAAGACGATTTCTTTATAATTTCGCTTTGCGAGTAACTAGGTTGAACATTACTTTCCTCTATCTTGAAAAATGCATCAACCGCATTTCCAAATCCGGTAGCATGCATGCTTGTATTAATAGATGGAAACTTGAAAAAGTCCAAAGCTACAACATACTGCAGCTCTTTTGGAAAACTTGCGGCATACCAATATATCGTCATAGCACTTAAAGAATGTGCCATTACTTTTATTCTTTCCCATCCAAAGTATCTTTTAATTCTTTTGATTAATAAGAAGTATATCAATTCAGTATACATAAATCCTGGTGGTAACCATGAAGACAGTCCATGTCCAGGTAAATCGATGGCCAGAACTGGTGTATTTTTTATAATAAGAGGTGCTATGTTATCAAATGATGCGGCATTATCTTGCCAGCCATGCATAGCCAGAATAGGTTGTTTATCTTGTGATCCCCATAACTTGCCTAAAATAAAACTTATGTTTGTAGTTGCAAAAGTCAAATTTGTATTTGCAGAAAAGCTGTACGAACCGGCCACCTTGCCCCAAGGTACTGGAATTTCTATTTCCTTAACTTCATGTTGTACGGATTGCAATTTACTGCACAACGCTTTCATCAACTTTGTACACAAGCTTGGTCTCAAACCATGATTTACAAATCGTGTAAACATGCTAAAATACATATATATCTTTAAAATACATATATCTTTGGCACACAACTATAAACTCTGTCCAACGAGAGATGATGGTTGGATCGGATGAAAACTCGTCCGTTTCGCGCAGGTCTCCACCAGAGAGAAGAATGAGAAACGCAATACGCAATGACGGCGATTTTCTTGGGACGCTTTTGCTAGGCCGTACAGTAGCGCCACACATCCACTTTCAGGAATTGCAACTACTTAGTCACATCCACTTTTCAATACTGTCGATCAATTTGGTTCATGTCCGTGCTATATATGTATGTACTACATACATACATACATACATACATACATACATACATACATCCACTTTTCGATTTTGTCGGTGTTGTCGGTCTTTGTAGTCCAGTCAAATTAGATCAAAATATAGCGAATAGAAAAAATAATTGGAAAAAAGCTATAAATTGGTGGAGACCTTTATCTTAGCATACTATTGAACATACTGAAAGTCCGGACCTCTATCTGCAGGGCTCGATCCGCCATCTTGAAAAAAAGGTGCTCCAATTCAGTTTTTCCCTCTTATCTCGGTAATCGTTGATCCTATCGTAATGAAGGTTATTATAAAAAATGAAGCTTATTAAATTCTCTATAAAAAAAATTCAATACATTTTTTAATTCCTTTAATAGTTTTTTTGTAATACACTGTTGAATATATGGATATTTGTATTTTGTCTCACGCTGTCACAAAAATTAGACTCTCGGTGTAGAATTTGTAAGAAAAAATATAAATAGACAAAAAATATTAATGTGTGCATAATATTTCTCGTACATATAAAAATTTAGCCACTCTTACCATTTAAAATTGTTGTACACGGCTAGTACTGGGGATAGCGTTGTCTAACAAGATTCTTCTGAGTCGTTTCCTGAGGTTGTAAATCTGCAGGGCTATGATCATCATCTCGATCTTCAACATCGATTACGAAGAAATCGTTCTCGTCACGCTTCCAAAATGCTTGACAGCTGAAACTTTCAATAATTGTACCTCATTATATGATGCGCTGAAGCCCAAGCTAGATAGTAACGTCACTAGATTTTTAGAGCCATATTTCCGATACAAAAAAGCAGCAACGCTGATTAAAAGTGTTGACAAGAAAGATCTTGGCCTGGTCGCCAACATAATAGCGTGCGCTATTGAAATGCATTTTTGTTCGAGCTGCTGCGATGGACATTTTCTTTCTTCAACTATAACGTTTTCCAGAAAAATATTGAGGGATTTCGGTACGTCTGCATATCCTTCAAGCGATGATTTTTTGACAGATGTAAAAGACTACATACCGAAATCCCTCAATATTTTTCTGGAAAACGTTATAGTTAAAGAAAGAAAATGCCCATCGCAGCAGCTCGAACAAAAATGCATTTCAATAGCGCACGCTATTATGTTGGCGACCAGGCCAAGATCTTTCTTGTCAACACTTTTAATCAGCGTTGCTGCTTTTTTGTACCGGAAATATGACTCTAAAAATCTAGTGACGTTACTATCTAGCTTGGGCTTCAGCGCATCATATAATGAGGTACAATTATTGGAAGTTTCAGCTGTCAAGCATTGGAAGCTTGACGAGAACGATTTCTTCGTAATCGATGTTGAAGATCAAGATGATGATCATAGCCCTGCAGATTCCCAATCTCAGGAAACGGCTCAAAAGAATCTTGTTATACGACGCTATCCCCAGTACTAGCCGTGTACAACAATTTTAAATGGTAAAAGTGGCTAAATTTTTATATGTACGAGAAAATTATGCACACATTGATATTTTTTGTCTATTTATATTTTTTCTTACAAATTCTACACCGAGAGTCTAATTTTTGTGACAGCGTGAGACAAAATACAAATATCCATATATTCAACAGTGTATTACAGAAAAACTATTAAAGGGATAAAAAAATGTATTGAACCTTTTTTATAGAGAATTTAATAAGTTTCATTTTTTAAAATAACTTTCATTACGATAGGATCAACGATTACCGAGATATGAGGGAAAAACTGAATTGGAACACCTTTTTTCAAGATGGCGGATCGAGCCCTGCAGATAGAGGTCCGGACTTTCAGTATGTTCAATAATATGCTAAGATAAAGGTCTCCACCAATTTATAGCTTTTTTCCAATTATTTTTTCTATTTTTGCTAATTTGACTGGACTATTGGTAAGAGTCTCGAGGACAAGCAACGAGTTCGAACGTGTTTCGCGGACGACACATTTTAACGTGTTTTGTCCGGACGGAAATTTTTTGAAGTATTGCGACTGTTACTGTCTGCATTGTGATTTATTAATATATTGAGTATAATACGCAGAATCATAAACGAATCGAATAGGATAATGGCCGTTACTATCCGATCGGAACTTAAGTGCCATTAAACGGAAGAAGAAGAAGAAGTCGGTCTTTGGTGGTTCGTGTCCGTGCTAATGGTTCATGTCCGAACTACTCGGCTGGAGGGGATATTGTAGGAATTGAGTACCACAGGAGGTCGATTAGCCCTCCGGGTGTCGGCTTACTACGTATCGATGAGAAGAATCAAGGACTGATTACACACTCGATTATTAATATATTAAAATAATATTTTATTGCAAACCACGCAACAGCCACGAGTCTTGATACAAATCTAACGGTCTTCGTAACTCAGTTCTGCCAACCTCGTAATTCTCAACCCCTCTTGCTAGCGCTAGAGAAGGGGCTAACCAATTGGAAGGGAGACAGATATGTTGCTCATCCCTACACACTTCCCCCCGGATGTTAACAAAATAAATAATAAATAATATTGCACTAAACGAATGAGTTTATGCATTTGGCCAGGTGCTATTGTACGAGGTTTACAACTTTAACTTATAATTATTATACGCTTGAGCGTAATTTGAGCCGACTTATATCAATTAACATCACTTTTTCGGTCTTACAATTAAATTACTTTGGTTTAGTTGACGGCGCAAACGTGACATTCTTACGAGAGTAGGTCTTGAGCGCTGGGTTGGGATTTACATTCCGGTTAAGTATATGTTCTCGGAGGTCGGCGGGGTCGTCGGGGACAAAATATATGCCGGTTTTAATAAATCGACGGACACGCTTTTTGGGTTTCCGTTGATATCAATATTGAATACACGCTCCGAGATGCGTTGCACTACTCTGTGCGGACCGGTGTACGGGCGCTCTAACGCCCTTTTAGCCATATTAGGCCAGTCATATTAGACTAATTTAGGGGGGTTACCTTCCAATTAATTTTCACAGGTTGCAACTACCATGAATCGCTTTGATTTAAGGTGCTGTAAGTGAGATTTATTTTGCTTCGCAATGCGCATGCGCATTACAAAGTTATTAACAATATTATCAACAAAAAACGCGATTTTTTTTATTTTTTCTCAAATATCTCGAAAACTAAGCAAGATAGGGTAACTAACTATACATACTTTTTTTGTAGAGCGTAAAATTATCTACAATAATGATCTAAACAACATTTATCGTCAAGTCAGTCGTTTAGCTTGCACGCGCCGTCAAAGTCCGAGACTCGGATCCCAAAAACCCTCGATTTTATCGTTTTTTTTATGTTGCGCCGGTGATTTTTTTCCGTCATTTAAAATGGAATTAAAAATCCCCAAAAAATCACACATCATCTGAGAACTACAAAGAATACTTTTCATGGTATAAATGATTTTTTAGACCCTTTTTTTTAGTTTGTAGCTATGTAAGCAAAAAATTTTGATTTTTTGGAATAGTCTTAGTTTTTCGCTGTTTTCAGGCCTTAGAATTTATTTGAGATGATTTTTATTATGTGCATCTTGTTGTGGACGAAATTTGCAACAAAAAAGGACCCTTGTATTTTTTTCGTACGACGAACGCTGATTTTTTTATTGACGCGCAAAGTTATCTAATATTGCGCACAGGTCGGATAACGCTTGTTGTACACTAAAATAATTATTTTTTATTAAAATTTACGTAATTTTTCGCATTATTATTGAATCATATTTCAAAGCCGTTTTCAACACATTCTCTCATTTTTACTTATTTATTAACAAATATGTTTATTTAAAAATTATTATAAACAATTTAAAAAACATGTTATATTCGTTGTACTCGTCGTCTCATATCAACTCGAAAAATGTTTTTAAAAAATTTATTTATATTATTTACAACATTTATTCAAACATACAGACAGTTCATCTTTTGACTATTTTCCACACCACCTCTGAGGTAAAGTCAATGGTGCGTTTTTTTTCTGTGGTTTCCCCAGTAGACCTAATCCACAAGCATTGAAAATATATTCTTTTGATGTGATGATCATTTGGATATTCCTTGGATACTAAAACTATCCAACATGCAGATGTTGATGAAAATTAACATCCGCATCTTGAATAATTATTTCAATCCTCAGTATCCATAGGCTCAGCTTGAAGTGCAATATCTTCTATGTCACTTTCATCCTTTTTTGCCTCGTTTTGCTCAGCTTCTTGATCTTGGAAAATACATGAAAAAAACGCTGTATATCGTGTGTTCATCAAAAGGAAACGCAGCAAAGAAAAAGACAATTCCTTTCGCTCATGCTTTTACTGGCTGTGACATCATGAGCGCAATTTTCCAACAAGGGAAAAATGGCATATTTTTTTACAATGCAAAAATAACATTTTTCATTTCCTTAAAAAAAACCGAATTTACTGAAAAACGTACGATCTTGAGGTAGATGTTAATTTTCATCAACATCTGCATGTTGGATAATTTTAGTATCCAAGCAATGTCCAAATAATTATCACATAGAAAGGACATATATTCAATGCTTGTGGATTAAGGCTACTGGGAAAACCACAAAAAACGCACCATTGGCTCAAAGATGGTGTGAAAAATAGTCAAAAGATGCACTGTATGTTTGAATAAATGTTTTAAATAATATGAATAAATTTTTTAAAAACATTTTTCGAGTTGAAATGAGACGATGAATACAACGAATATAACATGTTTTCCTAATTGTTTATAATAATTTTTAAATAAACAATTTGTTAATAAATAAGTAAAAATGAGAGAGAGAAAGAAAGAGAGAGAGAGAATGTGTTGAAAACGGCTTTGAAATATGGTTCAATAATAATGCAAAAAATTACGTAAATTTTAATAAAAAATAATTATTTTAGTGTAAAATAAGCGTTATCCGATCTGTGCGCAATATTAGATAACTTTGCGCGTCAATAAAAAAATCAACGTTCGTCGTACGAAAAAAATACAAGGGTCCTTTTTTGTTGCAAATTTTGTCCACAACAAGATGCATATGATAAAAATCGTCTCAAATATATTCTAAGGCCTGAAAACAGCGAAAAACTAAGACAATTCCAAAAAATCAAAATTTTTTGCTTATACAGCTACAAACTAAAGAAAAAGAGTCTAAAAAAATCATTTACACCATGAAAAGTATTCTTTGTAGTTCTCAGATGATGTGTGATTTTTTGGGGATTTTTAATTCCATTTTAAATGACGGAAAAAAATCACCGGCGCAACATAAAAAAAACGATAAAATCGAGGGTTTTTGGGATCCGAGTCTCGGACTTTGACGGCGCGTGCAAAACGACTGACTTGACGATAAATGTTGTTTAGATCATTATTGTAGATAATTTTACGCTCTACAAAAAAAGTATGTATAGTTAGTTACCCTATCTTGCTTAGTTTTCGAGATATTTGAGAAAAAATAAAAAAAATCGCGTTTTTTGTTAATAATATTGTTAATAACTTTGTAATGCGCATGCGCATTGCGAAGCAAAATAAATCTCACTTACAGCACCTTAAATCAAAGCGATTCATGGTGGTTGCAACCTGTGAAGATTAATTGGAAGGTTCGATGTCTAATATGACTGGCCTATATTGCGTAAAAACATGAGTACAATTATATAAATCTTTAAAGTAAAAGACGCGTTTTTTATGTTTGTGCGCGACGGGAACCGGCCGGACCTGGCGCATATATTCGTGAAACTCTTCAAGAAAATAATTAGGGTTGGGTGTATAATCGTCGGGAAGAAAGAATTCCCCGAGAAGTCGTAAAGTTGTCCCGAACATGAATTCGGCGGGTGACGCATTAGTGTCAGCACGGACGTGCGACCGAAGTCCTAATAGAACGGTAGACAAGGTACGCGTCCAACACGCATCGGCATGGCACATGATTGCGGCTTTAAGCACCCGGTGTTAACGTTCAATCATGCCATTTGACGCCGAATGGTGCGGTTGTACGAATTTATTCGCAACCGATTAATGAGAGTAACGCCTCGAATAGGCGGGATTCGAATTGGGCTCCCTGATTCGTAGTTAGTAATCGGGGGGTTCCGTAACGGGAAATCCACGCGTCGTAAAATGCTCTTGCAACGGCGGTTTGCGCGGAGATATTTTTGAGAGGGATTGCCGCGGCCCAACGCGAAAATCTGTTGATCATAGTGAGACAATAGGAGTAACCCTCGGAAGGAGGTAATGAGCCGATGATATCAATATATGTATGTACCTGGTCAAATCGCCCGTTGGAAGCAACAAAGTGCTCAGGAGTCAGTTTCACGTGACGAGAGATTCGGCTTGCTGACATTCGATACAATTTTTGCACTATTTGGCGATGTTACGGTGCATGTCAGGCCAGACGTAACGCTGTCAGATAGTGCGATCCGTAATTTTGCCACTGATATGGGCTAGGTTGTGAAACATTTGAAATACTCTAACGCGGAGACTATCGGGGATATATGGCCGAATAGAGCTTCGCCCGAGATTTTGCAATATACAGTTGTGTGATCTGGGCCCCACTGAATTTTCATTAATTTCAACGGGTGATCGGGGGCGTTAGCGATCAACTTGAGTTGCTCGTCGTTCTTTTGCAGTTCGGCAAGCTCATTAAGATTAAATTCTACCGGCCCTAACAGCACGATATAATGCTGCAGCAATCTATCTATGTCCTACCCTGCGCAATATTGCTGCAATGTGCAGCAATGTTGTAGCAATATTGTAGCGCAATTTTGCTGCATTATTGCAGCAATGTTGTGGCACTACATTTCCAATATTCACCCGGGATAAAAAAATTTTTTTTTTCAAAATTTTATTACTATTTTATAACTACATTTGTTTTTTAAGATGCAGTGTATGATTATAAATATTTTCTCGTATTTTCTCGTATTTGAAAAAAACACTTACCTTGGTGGGATCGAACTCGGGACCTCTGGATCGTGAGCCAACTGTCTTACGTGGTAGACTACTTTTTAATTTGATGTAAGTGTTATATAAAGTCTACATATGTCACAACCAGTGCAAATATATAATTTTTCAAAAATTATCTTAAGAAACAAATTCAGTTTAAAAAGAGTATATAGCTGCACAAATTTTTAATATTGACATTATATCTATTATATGTATATCTATTATATATAGAAGCACAGTACGTAAATGCATTCTACTAAATTGGTACATATAATATATAATACACGCACGTATATGTATATATATTATATACCTATATATATGTCTTTTAATATGTTGCAGTGCCACCTTGCAGCAATGTTGCTGCAATTTTACGCTGCAAGTGCAATGTGGCAATATTGCTGCAATGTTGCTGCAATTTTACGCTGCAAGTGCAATGTGGCAATATTGCTGCAAGATTGCTGCAATTTTACGCTGCAAGTGCAATGTGGCAATATTGCTGCAAGATTGCTGCAATATATCGTGCTGTTAGGGGGTAAACGTAGGGAATCGATCCGCGAAAGCGAATCCGCGACAACATTTTGTGAACCAGCGACATGTTCGATATATGCGTTGTGAACTGCGCGATATATGACAATTGGCGTAGCTGTCGCAGGGACGCCTTGTCAGACCGTTGCATAAACACGTACATTAGTGGTTATGGTCGGTTATAATTTTTTTTTTTTGAACTCGCGTCCTACAAAATGACGAAAGTATTTAACGGATTCAAAAATTGCCGTGAGTTCTCGGTTGTAAGCGCTATACCGAGTTTGCGCGGGGGAGAATTTACGCGAAAAGAACGCTAAGGGCTCCCAAGCGTCCTGCTTTCTCTGTTTGAGAACTGTCCCCATTGCGAAATCGGAAGCATCCGCGACGATATGGGGCTCCGCGCCAATACGGGGGTGTGCCAGCATTGCAGCGTTATTAGCAAGACCGTTTTTGGTCTTTTCGAACGCTTCGATTAATTCGTCAGACCATACAATTACACGCTTATCGTTTTTACGTAAGTCAACTAGCAGTGAATGTAATGGTGCTTATGTGTCTCCGCTGCGCGAGGGACGTTGCGACGGTAAAAATTTATTTATGCCGAGGAAGCGGCGTAGGTCGGAAATGGTTTTGGGCTTAGGAAATTTGTTAATCGCCTCAACTTTTTCTTGGACAGGGCGGATTCCTTTACCATTTATTATATATTCAAGGAATTTTAATTCATGTACACCGAACACGTACTTGCCAACGTTAAGGCGGAGGTGGAATTCCTTAAGGTAGTTCGATGATGAAAGGCCGAAGTCAAAACAATGTTTATAATTTTATTTTTATAATTATAAAAAAATAGAATAACGCATCGCAAAGCTTCGTAACGACGTAAAAAGATTATTTTGTAAATAATTTTTACGTTGTAGAATAATATTTTGCCTGAAATAGATTAAATAAAGTGTGTGTTAACGCGTCGCTTGACTAGTTTTCAACTTTAATTATTAATTTAAAAAAAACTGTACGGTGGATCGTGTTCACCTTCAATTATAAGCTTCCTCACAGTGTCCTCTTTCCATCGATATATATTGTTCAGACATTTTTGGCAAAAGATTTTTCGCAAACTCGTGTTATTCATAGGAAACTAACCTCTTTTCCTCTTAGACCAATGTCAAAATCATTAAAATCACCTAATTTTAAAATTAAATATCTTGAGAACGGGACGGTGAATTATCTTTTTTCTGGGCTTAATCGATTCAGGAAAGTTCCTTTTTTCGATATAAAAAAAAACCTATCACTTTTGGCAAAAGTCGTTCATCATCGAACTACCTTAAGTCTCTGAAATACAATGCGTAAATGTTTAGCGTGCTCCTCTGGGGTAAAGGAAGCGATTAGGATATCATCCAAGTAAATAAAAACAAAATCTAGATCGCCTAAGGCGCAATTTATATAACGTTGGAAAGATTGACCGGCATTACAAAAGCCAAAGGTCATGAATAAGTATCAAGAGACACGGTAGTGTCTCGCGCCAAGTACACGCGGAGCGAGACCGCACCGTGACTCTTTTACGCGACGCGACGGGTTGCGAGTACCCGAGATGTTGAGATCTCGATAACGAGTGAACGGATCAAGTTCTAAGTAGGCTTGATCGATAGTTGGGGTCAAAATAAGGGGGGTATCTCCTATATAATTTTCTGCTACGTGCCCTATGAGCGGAGATATTGCGACGCAAAGTCCAAATGTGAAAATTTTATATTAAGATACTCCTCCTCCTCCTCCTCCTCCTCCTAACGCCGACGTTTTATATGATGACGTCATAATCAGAAATGTCCCTTTCACTTTTTCGCCACTGGCGGCGCTTTCGGGCTCGCCAGTTTCGATATCGCGCGCGTATTTTGAACGGTCTAGTAGATAAATTATAGGTCGATAGACTTATCGGTCAGGAGGAAGATTTCTATTTAGGTAAATTAGATACTTAATTATATATATTGAGTCAATTGCTTCATGTATATCTAGAGAGATTTCGTATCTTTACATCGTATTACCACCGCTGCCGGAAAAGAAAGTCCTCTACGCTTGGCAGAAAGTGCCGCTAGGAAATTTTTAAGTCGATTCTTATGAATCAAGCTTGAATTCGATGTCTAGGTATCCCAGGTTGCCGATGACGAGGTCCAGATAGTGCGCTTCATAGTTTTCGGTGTCCAGGTGTAATAATACGTTGAATGCGATGTCTAGGTGTCCCAGGTTGCCGATGACGAGGTCCACATAGTGCGCTCCGTAGTTTTTGGTGTCTAGATGTATTAATACCTTCAATTCGATGTTCACGTGTCCCAGGTTGCCGATGACGGGATTCAGATAGTGCGCTTCATAGTTTTTGGTGTCCAGGTGTAATCGTACGTTGAATGCGATGTCTAGGTGTCCCAGGTTGCCGATGTCGAGGTCCACATAGTGCGCTCCGTAGTTTTCGGTGTCTACGTGTATTAATACCTTAAATTCGATGTCCATGTGTCCCAGGTTGCCGATGACGGGTTTCAGATAGTGCGCTTCATAGTTTTCGGTGTCCAGGTGTAATCGTACGTTGAATGCGATGTCTAGGTGTCCCAGGTTGCCGATGACGATGTTTAGATAGTGAGCTCCGTAGTTTTCGGTGTCCAGGTGTAATAATACGTTGAATGCGATGTCTAGGTGTCCCAGGTTGCCGATGACGATGTATAGATAGTGAGCTCCGTAGTTTTTGGTGTCTACGTGTATTAATACCTTGAATTCGATGTCCACGTGTCCCAGGTTGCCGATGACGAGGTCCACATAGTGCGCTTCGTAGTTTTCGGTGTCCATGTGTAATAATACGTTGAATTCGATGTCTACGTGTTCCAGGTTGCCGATGACGAGGTCCACATAGTGCGCTCCGTAGTTTTCGGTGTCTACGTATATTAATACCTTGAATTCGATGTCCACGTGTCCCAGGTTGCCGATGACGATGTCTAAATAGTGCGCTCCGTAGTTTTCGGTGTTCACGTGTATTAATACCTTAAATTCGATGTCCACGTGTCCCAGGTTGCCGATGACGATGTCTAGATAGTGAGCTCCGTAGTTTTCGGTGTCCAAGTGTAATAATACGTTGAATGCGATGTCTAAGTGTCCCAGGTTGCCGATGACGGGATCCAGATAGTGCGCTTCATAGTTTTCGGTGTCCAGGTGTAATCGTACGTTGAATGCGATGTCTAGGTGTCCCAGGTTGCCGATGACGGGATCCAGATAGTGCGCTTCATAGTTTTCGGTGTCCAGGTGTAATCGTACGTTGAATTCGATGTCTAGGTGTCCCAAGTTGCCGATGACGAGGTCCACATAGTGCGCTCCGTAGTTTTCGGTGTCTATGTGTATTAATACCTTGAATTCGATGTCCACGTGTCCCAGGTTGCCGATGACGGGATCCAGATAGTGCGCTTTATAGTTTTCGATGTCCAGGTGTAATCGTACGTTGAATGCAATGTCTAGGTGTCCCAGATTGCCGATGACGATGTCTAGATAGTGAGCTCCGTAGTTTTCGGTGTCCAGGTGTAATAATACGTTGAATGCGATGTCTAGGTGTCCCAGGTTGCCGATGACAATGTCTAGATAATGAGCTCGGTAGTTTTCGGTGTCTACGTGTATTAATACCTTGAATTCGAGTTTTAGGTGTCCCAGGTTGCCGATGACGATGTCTAGATAGTGAGCTCCGTAGTTTTCGGTGTCTACGTGTATTTAATTCCTTAAATTCGATGTCCACGTGTCCCAGGTTGCCGATGACGGGATCCACATAGTGCGCTCCGTAGTTTTTGGTGACTAGGTGTATTAATAACTTTAAATCCGAATGTAAAACACGTAGATATCAAATTTGAGGTATTAATACACGTAGACACCGAAAACTACGGAGCGCACTATGTGGATCTCGTCATCGGCAACGTGGGACACCTAGACATAGAATTCAACGTATTATTACACCTGGACACCGAAAACTATGGAGCGCATTATTTGTAACCCGTTATCGGCAACCTGGGATACCTAGACATCGAATTCAAGCTTGATTCATAAGAATCGACTTAAAAATTTCCTAACGGCAGAACTAAAATTATGTCATAACATAATAAAAATTCGTTGATTTAGAATTATGTCTAGACATAATAAAAACTGGACAAATTAAAATTATGTCTAGAATAAAATTTGGATGAATTAAAATTATGTCTGACATAAAAATAATTCCGCATTTTTATTATGTGTATACACATAAGTTTAATTCATACAATTTTTATTACGTGTACACATAATTTGTTTTTGAATGAACGTAAAACGTATTTGTTACAATATCTATTCATTATTGAAAATCGATATGCGCGACAAAAGCTCTTGTATATCATTAATTATGTTATTATTTAGATATTATATATATTTTTATTTATATATTTTCAGTATTATTAAAAAAATTATTAGCATTTAGGATACGAATCTTTTTCCGTTAGTTTGTAAGTTTCATGATTAAAAAGATTATGTCGTATTATTAATACCTCGAAATAACACTCTGTACATATAGTTTATACAATGCGTAATACTACAAAATCACCGTATCCCTATATTTTTTAAAAAAAAGGTAAAGAAAGGCGCCAAGTACACGCATAGTAGTGTGTATGTTGTTACCTCGAAAAAAAAAACAGTGGTAGTATTATACCTCACAAAAATCTAAGTAACAAGTGATAGACGTAATCTTTGTATTTCGAAAAATCTCGAAAAAACCTAAGCAGTAGTATCTTTATCTCGAAAAAAACCGAAGTAACAAGTGGTAGACGTAATCTTTGTATCTCCAAAAATCTCGAAAAAACCTAAGCAGTAGTATTTTTATTTCTAAAAAATTATTACTCAAGTGATTATTTTACAATTACGAAAAAGAAATGATATCTCTTTTTAAATTACAGCGCCAATTACAGAGAACATTTTTCGAGATCGAGGTATAATATTACCACACTGCTTTTCTTCAATTAGAATAAAAGATTGAATCATGAAGAATTACACAGAGGTAACAATACAAAATACAAATATTTTTTTAAAATATTTAAACCCAACAAGGGAATACAAGGTATTTAAATACAAAGTTTATATATGTATTTTAAAAGATTTAATCGCATCGCAAAGAATTACAGAGGTAACAGTACAAAAAATAAAAATATTTTATTCAAATACATAAATTTTTCTTGTCAAAAAACTTGGCGCTGCTAGAGAGAGGAAGAGAGAGAGAGAGACACCTTTTATTCTATACTTAATCATAAGCCGCATTATTCGAGAGAAAGAGAGACCTTTTACAAATGTAAATATTACTTATTCTATACTTATTCTATACTTAATTTTAATCGCTTTAAAAATATAAACTTATCCTAACTTATCCTATACTTAATCATAAGCCGCATTATTCACCGTCACACACACACACACACACACACACACACACACACACACACACACATCACCCACATTCACTCGCTCGCACATACACACCAGGCTGACCTAATTTTGAGGTCTAGCAGCGCCAAGTTTTTTGACAAAAAAAATTTATGTATTTGAATAAAATATTTTTATTTTTTGTACTGTTACCTCTGTAATTCTTTGCGATGCGATTAAATCTTTTAAAATACATATATAAACTTTGTATTTAAATACCTTGTATTCCCTTGTTGGGTTTAAATATTTTAAAAAAATATTTGTATTTTGTATTGTTACCTCTGTGTAATTCTTCATGATTCAATCTTTTATTCTAATTGAAGAAAAGCAGTGTGGTAATATTATACCTCGATCTCGAAAAATGTTCTCTGTAATTGGCGCTGTAATTTAAAAAGAGATATCATTTCTTTTTTGTAATTGTAAAATAATCACTTGAGTAATAATTTTTTAGAAATAAAAATACTACTGCTTAGGTTTTTTCGAGATTTTTGGAGATACAAAGATTACGTCTACCACTTGTTACTTCGGTTTTTTCGAGATAAAGATACTACTGCTTAGGTTTTTTCGAGATTTTTCGAAATACAAAGATTACGTCTATCACTTGTTACTTAGATTTTTGTGAGGTATAATACTACCACTATTTTTTTTTCGAGGTAACAACATACACACTACTATGCGTGTACTTGGCGCCTTTCTTTACCTTTTTTTTAAAAAAGGTAATTTTGTACAGATATCACGCTTTTTTGTAGTATTACGCATTGTATAAACTATATGTACAGAGTGTTATTTCGAGGTATTAATAATACGACATAATCTTTTTAATCATGAAACTTACAAACTAACGGAAAAAGATTCGTATCCTAAATGCTAATAATTTTTTTAATAATACTGAAAATATATAAATAAAAATATATATAATATCTAAATAATAACATAATTAATGATATACAAGAGCTTTTGTCGCGCATATCGATTTTCAATAATGAATAGATATTGTAACAAATACGTTTTACGTTCATTCAAAAACAAATTATGTGTACACGTAATAAAAATTGTATGAATTAAAATTATGTGTATACACATAATAAAAATGCGGAATTATTTTTATGTCAGACATAATTTTAATTCATCCAAATTTTATTCTAGACATAATTTTAATTTGTCCAGTTTTTATTATGTCTAGACATAATTTTAAATCAACGAATTTTTATTATGTTATGACATAATTTTAGTTCTGCCGTTAGGTTAAGTCGATTCTTATGAATCAAGCTTGAATTCGATGTCTAGGTATCCCAGGTTGTCCGAATAACGGGTTACAAATAATGTGCTCCATAGTTTTCGGTGTCCAGGTGTAATAATACGTTGAATTCGATGTCTAGGTGTCCCACGTTGCCGATGACGAGATCCACATAGTGCGCTCCGTAGTTTTCGGTGTCTACGTGTATTAATACCTCAAATTTGATATCTACGTGTTTTTACATTCGGATTTAAAGTTATTAATACACCTAGTCACCAAAAACTACGGAGCGCACTATGTGGATCCCGTCATCGGCAACCTGGGACACGTGGACATCGAATTTAAGGAATTAAATACACGTAGACACCGAAAACTACGGAGCTCACTATCTAGACATCGTCATCGGCAACCTGGGACACCTAGAACTCGAATTCAAGGTATTAATACACGTAGACACCGAAAACTACCGAGCTCATTATCTAGACATCGTCATCGGCAACCTGGGACACCTAGACATCGCATTCAACGTATTATTACACCTGGACACCGAAAACTACGGAGCTCACTATCTAGACATCGTCATCGGCAATCTGGGACACCTAGACATTGCATTCAACGTACGATTACACCTGGACATCGAAAACTATGAAGCGCACTATCTGGATCCCGTCATCGGCAACCTGGGACACGTGGACATCGAATTCAAGGTATTAATACACATAGACACCGAAAACTACGAAGCGCACTATGTGGACCTCGTCATCGGCAACTTGGGACACCTAGACATCGAATTCAACGTACGATTACACCTGGACACCAAAAACTATGAAGCGCACTATCTGGACATCGTCATCGGCAACCTGGGACACCTAGACATTGCATTCAACGTACGATTACACCTGGAACATCGAAAACTATGAAGCGCACTATCTGGATCCCGTCATCGGCAAACCTGGGACACGTGGACATCGAATTCAAGGTATTAATACACATAGACACCGAAAACTACGGAGCGCACTATGTGGACCTCGTCATCGGCAACTTGGGACACCTAGACATCGAATTCAACGTACGATTACACCTGGACACCGAAAAACTATGAAGCGCACTATCTGGATCCCGTCATCGGCAACTTGGGACACCTAGACATCGCATTCAACGTACGATTACACCTGGACACCGAAAACTATGAAGCGCACTATCTGGATCCCGTCATCGGCAACCTGGGACACCTAGACATCGCATTCAACGTATTATTACACTTGGACACCGAAAACTACGGAGCTCACTATCTAGACATCGACATCGGCAACCTGGGACACGTGGACATCGAATTTAAGGTATCCCAGTAAGCAAGAAACCCAAGTACCCAGACGTCAGAGTTTGAGAGCGAGAAATAATAAAAATCTAAAATGCAAACTATTAAAAGTTAAAATAAACCTACGAGTTTAAATATTTATTCTTTTACAATCCGGAATTTTCAACATTCGTTAATGCAAACTATTCAAGTAAAAGGTTTCACTTATTCTTACAGTTATAGTATTTTGTCTAAAATTTCTGGAAATCTAAAGTTTCAAAAATTTCAAAAGTAATTTTTAAGACATTTACTCCAAAAACCTCTAAAATGTGTCAGAATGAAATTGAAGAAATGAAAAATACTATGAGCTCCGAAACCCACTTGATTTGTTATTTACATCCTCGCATCATTGAATGAAATTAATGCTTTCTCACCACGAAGACCAAAAGTGAAAATAATTTAATTATTATAACAAAATTAATCATTGATCATTGATAGGACTTCGGTTTTCTTCACTATCTCTTTAACACGTTCTTTGCCCCGTTAACATCGGGATGATTTAACGGCAAACGCTTGTGTCACTCACGCGCAAACCCCCGAACGCAACCCCCGCAATTCGCTCTCGCTCGATTTCGAATTACGTTATCGACATTAAACAGCTTTCAACAGATCCGCGACACGCCGTTTCAGTTTGCGTAAATCTCGTGCGCCGTGCAACCACTGTCGAAGCCCCCCGGGGAGGAAGAGCGGGGCGGAAGAAGGGGGCTTGGTAAAAGGGTGTGCGCTTCGAAATCGAGCCAATATTTATGTAACAGAATCGTGTCGCCCTACGAAGAAAGTCTTCTGGGTAAGCAAGGAGAAAAAAAATCCGTCGCGGAGAGAGAAAGCGCGCGGTTTCGAAAGAGGGGGGGCGAGGGGGTGAGAAACGGGAGCTGCCAGGGAGGAAGGGGAGCGAGAGGGGAGAGCGTAGACGCATTATGAAAACTACAATGGGTGAGAGAGCCCGATTGAAACTAGCGCAGTTCTGCTCACGCAGAAGGGCGAGAACGACGACGATGGCGGTGGTGGTGGCGGCACAATACCGCGTTTAAATTAAATTTAAAGTGTCATCCCCCGGTGTCATATAAGACGGCCATTGTATCGTCGAAGGCTCGTCGTACCCTCAGGATGTTGGATGGCCGGGGGGGGAGAAAGGAGGCACACGGAATAGAGGGGTACAAGCTTCGACTGTCGAACGCCGAAAACTTCGATCGAGGAAAATGCAAACAATTCGTTATGAATCGCGCACAAATACATCGTAAATTCTTGACGGGAGTGCGTGGAAAGGAATCGAGAGAAGAGCGTAACGGTAAAGTCGTCCGCAGGCCTGTAATCAGCGTTAAATAAAATATATCCTCGCGGATTATTCCCAATTCGTGTTCAACTTGGAATAATGCCCGACGATAGCGCATCGAATGCATATTGCGGATTAATGTTATTAATGATCGCGATCCGAATATAAGCCCGTATTAGAACTCACTCGCTCGACATTCATACCGTTCAAATCGGTGATTAAAGTAACTACAAAAACATTTCACAAACGCTCGCGGCGATCCTCTCGAAGTAGGGATGGCCCTCAAACCGATACCAAACATTCGAGCAATAGAAGTATATCTTTCGTCGAAACAGATTGATCTTTCATACTAAATCATGTAATATGGAGGTTTAATATATTGCAAATCGATTCCGAAGAGTCGAGATTTGGAGACAATAGCAATTTGCAAGAAAACTGATGCACACTCCGCAAGATATTTGATAACTTGCGCGAGAGTATATCGGCGCCATCGCTACCGTTGTGCGAAACAAGATTATCAGCCGCGACGGCTGTTTTTCGCACCGGCCGGCATTCGTCCGTAATATCAGCCGCAATAACTTCCACCCTCTTAAGCGGTCCACGAGTTAAGACCACAAAGCGGCTTACTTACCGCGGCTTCGCTCTGCAACCCGCGGATCTCGCGTACATTCCGGGAATATCTGTATCAGGATACGTATACATTTCGATGTCTTTCGGTCACTCGCGGGTACAATACATTCAAGAAGAGCGGATTTGCGCGATTTCCATCGACGACGATTATCGCACTTTGATCTTTGCCTAGATTCGGAGAGAAAAAAAGTAGATCATACCGAGAGCTTGAAATCTCTCTCGATGCAATCTCTATTCTGGACCTTTACGACGTTCCTCATTCTTTTTCGTCTCTCGATGGCGATCGACGCATTACGGGAATCGCATTGATAATGCAGCAGGAAAGTCGAGCTCGTCGATTTCACCTACGTGAAACTCATAAAACGAAACTGAAATTGCCTCATCGCCAGTTTCTCGCGCCAATACGCTGAAGATGTAATAAACTAAGGCATTAAAGAGAACGGAGACAATGCATCCGTTCTCCCGTTTCTCTCCGTCCTCTCTCTTTACAATCGAACGATTCTTTAATATTCTATTATAAATTGCATGTAAGACGGATTTCTCTATCTCGCGCAATCTCTCGACGATCAAAGGTCGCAGTATCCGTTTTGTAATCTTGTGACACATTTTTCACGCCGCTTCTTCGAGAGTCCGGAGAGAACTTCCCGCTTGCAATTGCATTCGCGATAGCAACTGCTTCCGCTTTCAGACGCCCCCGGCTTTTCTTCAGCTTGAAAACTTGGTAAGTGAGAACGTTGTTAAAACTCGAATCGAACGTCCTCGTTCATTTTTCTCGCGATTCTCCTTGGCTCTCGCACACTTTTTTGCGTATGGGCCGAAGCACATAACATAGCGTAGCGATAATACGATGGTCGTAGTCCCCGACCTGACATCAGATCAGGATACGCCAAAGCTTGTGCGTTACTTACGTCCACGACTAACAACTGTCATATGTGCTTTGGCCCTATCTCTCGTAGTTTTCGATCGCGGATCCTTTTTTCCCCGTTTTCACTGACCGTGAACTTCGCTCGCGATCTCTTTCGCGAGTTAATGATCGAATTTTTACTTCGGGACACTTTGGAATTTGGATTTGTAGAATTTTAGGGTTTTACAGAACAACGTTCTGGAACTTAATATTAAAAATTTACACTTTTATGGCATTGATTTTATGAAATTGTTTTAATTGCAATTTTTATTGATTTATATATCTTTCTGCTGAAATTTAAATTCTTATTTCGGTATTTGAAACACTTTCGTATTATACTGAAGGCTTGTTTGTTTTAAATCTTCAAAATTGAAGGTACATCAGCCGCATCTTTCTTTTCCCATCTGACCTCCTTATTCAACGCGCGTCTTCTTCTCTCTGCTTGTTTTTTCTGTCTGAAAATAATATGCACACCTGCGACAATAAAGCGATGATGAAGGTGCATCGAACTCCGAGTGCATTTCGATGCACAGTGTGAAAGGAAGGAAAGGCGAGAGGAAAAAGAGAGAAACAGACGAGAAACAAAAACCTATCGGGGGAGAATGCGAGACAGGGAACGGTGACAAACAAGGATAGGACGAGACGGTGCGGCACGGGGGGTCGGACGGGGAAAAAACAGGCGCTCGGGAAAGTTCTCCACGCGTAAAAAGAGCGAGTCGCGGCCGGCACTTGTGTCAATTGCCGGGTGTGCTGTTAGCTCAACATTTCCATTGTTCGTGAAAAGGAGCGCGGGTCGAGTGCTATTTGCTTTCAAATGAGGACGGGCGCATTTCTAATTCTACCGAACAACAAGCGCCGTCCGCCTCCGTCAACCCGCGCTATCGAAAGGGACGTTTGTTTCCCGTCGTTAAAATGTGACGAAAAATCGTAAGCTCTCGAAAAAAGGCAAGAACAAAATATTTTAAATCATCCCACGTGAGATTAGCTCATATAAGCATTTTAACCGTTTCCAAAGCTTCTACAATTTTTTACAAGAACCTCGAATTCTTAAATATTAATTCGGTATAAAACTTTAAATGACTTAACAACTAAAAATTAAAAATCTATAGAATCTTTGGAATTGACCGCTTCGAAAAATTTGTACAATTTGTAGCGCGAGTGAGGTTTTCGCGGTACCGTAGATTTGTATCCACCGCAGCGTGGTCCAACGTCAGAACTTGGACGACCGCGATCGATCGAGCGAGAGTCGCGGAAACCTTGGATCCGCGGCTCTTCTCTGGGTTGCTTGGGAGAAACCGTTCCTGGAGCCGGCAAAGACGATTTCGCCGGTACTCGAGCTGTATCCAGGACGCCCTCCGATCTGAAGCACCTGCCGCTACTGTGTTACGTTACGTCTCCGACGCACTCGGAGAGGCGGGGAATGCTGGCGGCGTAGGAGGGCGTAGGGAGGTAAAGGGTGTTGTGTGTGCCGCTGGCATGTATGGAAATGAACGAGTACATTCCGCCGCGTTTACACGAGTTTGCGGCTCGTGAAGGACCTTCCCTTCCCTTCTCTTTTCTCGTGTCCTCTTCTTCTTCTACATACTCCTCAACTCGTGTTTTACCTTGAAACTCGAGGAATTCACATCTTCAACGACGATTAGGTACCTCTTTTCGGCTGGGGAGAGAGCGAATAGACCTTTATCTATAAATCAAGAGATCGAGTTTGTCCAGGATGGATAATATCGTAAATTGTGCACTTACCACACATTTCATGTAAAAATCTGCATTCTCTAGGGTCTCTTTTCAAAGTGCACGTCTCAAACGTATGTAGGAAAGAGAAATCGCTCTCTCTCCCTATTGCTAAATCTTCTCGAGTAGAAAACATTCTTACGTCATTGGCGCGAGTCGGATGAGTGCATCGAGTACAATGCAAAGCATATACGTATGACAAAACCGAGGGGGGAACGATACGCGTCTCGGACTCTCGTACTTCTATTTGCCGTTCGTGCCTGAAACAAATACTGGTCCTGCCACATGCCACGTATCCAGGCACACTCTGGATACATGCAAAATGCAAACATTTATTATCGCGCGAATTAAAACGCCCTTTGGCTTAAGAAGTCCACGAAAATCAGAGAACCTCTCGTCTGCACGCAGTAGTTCCCCCCCTCTCTCTCTCTCTGCAAATCAT
>JASTWP010002924.1:0-33876 GCA_030770255.1 Temnothorax ravouxi
TTTTTTCGTTTTCAAACCCATTCCGAGCTTCGTCTTAGCTTTCATGGTCGCCCAGACGGCTGTAGCGGCAGCTCTTTCTCCGAGAGTCGAATCTCTCGCGGTAATGCGTTTTCGCGCTTCCGCAGCGAGTACCTCGTCCGCCGCGTGTCTCTCGGCGAGATCGCGGTTACGCGAATAGGCTATGTCGTGCTCGCGACACGCCGCGTCCAATGAATTAATACCTTGATCGCCTCTCGCCAATCGTTCTTGTAAACGAGTTCCCGGACCGCAAAATTGATAGCCGGGAATGTGTAATTCGAACGGAAGTGCGTTTATCGCGCGATTTAACAAGCCTCCACCAATTTTTTTCGCTGACATTCGCCGCAATCTTTTATCATTGGCGCGGGACCGTCGATGTGCGTTCGCTGCCACGGTTGATTGTAATGTTCGTAACAGCGACGATATGTCTGAACCTCCAAATCCGCCCTTATATGTTCCGGAAGCTTGTCCCACACGTAGTGTACGTGATCGCCGCACGTTTGCAGCAGAACGGCTTTCGGCACAAATTGCAGCTGTTCGGCGCTCAAGTCGCGAATATCGGAAGGTCTCGACAGTAGGACGAACATTTTTGCTACTGAGCGATTCGCGGTTCCGCTCGCCTATAAATAGGCGTTCGAGTCAGCCAGAGAAGTCGGCAGTGTGGAAAAAATGAGATTCGTGCGACAACCGTTGGCGATTCGCGTGACGAATTGCGACGACAGATTACGGTCGATGGGGGGCAACGCGGAGAAACGCAAGCACGGTACGATGTTACCGACTACTATACGCGCGATCATTTGCGGCCCCTCGAATTGCGGTAAAACCAACGTTTTGATAAGCTTGCTGGAAAGTCCGCACGGTGTACGTTTCGAAAACGTGTACGTATACTCGAAATCGCTTGCAACAGCCGAAATATCGATATCTGGAGAATTTATTGACATCGATCGACGAAATCGGCTACTTTACGTTCTCCAATAACAGTGACGTCATTCCACCGAGCGACGCGCGTCCAAACTCGATCTTCGTCTTCGATGACGTGGCGTGCGACAAGCAAGACGCTGTGAGAGAGTATTTCTCAATGGGCAGGCACTCGAGCGTCGACTCATTCTATCTCTGTCAAGACGTACGCGAGAATACCTAAACATCTGATACGCGATAACGCGAACCTGCTGATCCTGTTCAAACAGGATGGTACCAATTTGAAACACGTGTACAACGATCACGTGAATACCGACATGTCGTACGACGAATTTTGCTCGTTGTGCCACGATTGTTGGCAACAAAAGTACGGATTCGTAGTAATAGACAAGGACAGCGCGCTTTCGAACGGCCGATACAGAAAAGGATTTAACGTGTTCGCGATACCGCAAAAGCGATCAGTCGTTGTCGATACCTCGTCGGAGGTGAAACGTTAGCGATCGACGCTCTGCTTTGTTTTCCCCACGATGGCCGCGATCGACGGGAGCGAGAATATTCGCGAACGCGAGAAGATCGTGAAAGAGATTGCGAAGACGAGTGATTCGATTCGCAAGAAACTTCGCGTTTTGAAGACCGGTAAGATCGAGAAGGACATTGAGTTGGACACGCACTTTAAGCCTCTAATCGGGCCATTGCAAAAGATCGTCGACAAATCGAGCTTGATCGCGGTGAAGAAGGAGGAGCCGGAAAGCGTTGCTGACGCGGGGATGGAAACGTTACCCGTTCAACAGCGCGGGGAGGAGGAGGAGTTTGCTACTCCGGATGCTACACCGAAGAAAAAGAGGGAACGATTAGACTCCTGGTCGGATCTGGCATCGTCGACACCGCGTAAATCTAATCAATCGAAACGATCGAAAGTACTACCGATAACTTCTACACCGGTAACCTCTACATCGACGCGAACCGTGCAACGTACAAGTCCCTGAATTCCTCGAAGACGTAGGATGTTTTCGAAACCACGGACGACTCGATCGAGACGGCCGTTCAAAAGCAGTTGCAAACGTCGAAGGGTCGAGAGCTTTTTGTAGAAACGTTAGAAGATGAGTTGGGTCCACTGAGCCGATTGTACGTCGCGAGCGTTTTGGGCGCCGATTCGACGATAGACAACGTGTACGGTGTTTATCTCAGCAAGAATGAATTTATGCTCGGTAATCAACGTTTCGACGTGGACAAAGCGGATAATATAATTATCGGTGGCGTACGATACGCCGGCACACCCGGTATTTACGAGTTGATCTTCAAGAAAGCACCCGATGATAAGCTCTACTCGGAGGCGGATATGCAAAAGTACAAGGACATACTGGTGGCGACGAGTGCTCATAAATACAAGCACGATCCTCAAGGACGAGTAATGGGCAACAAGGGATTCAAGTATCAATCGATAATCTCACCGTTGATATCGACCGAACCCAAGAAGAAAAAATCCGGAAAGGGATTATTCGCGCCTCGCGCGATGACGCTAACCGACAATAAGATCGACTACGTGCACTGGGACGACCCCAACGAGCTGGTGGATCGTCTGCGATTGCTCGACGCTTCGCGTCAAGCTGGCAACAATGCTCACGACAACGAGATCATGTCGATCATCGAGGAACTTCGCGAAGCCGGGCTTATTATAAATTAAACGATGCAACAGCGATCCGTTCAATCAGCGTCGAAATGCCGATCAACAAATTTGGATTGTTCGAGCACAGCGGAGACGCGACAAATTCCATTTCGCACCATCGGTGGAGCGGATTAATGAGAAATTTCGTGCGCAATAACGCTCTGTGTCGCACCGCCACGGACTTTGACGCAAGGTCGCGCAAGATTCGTCGCGTAGCGCAACCTGAGACAGACGGTGACGCGGTTAACAAACTATACGTGGATCAGTGCGTTAAAAGTTTGACAGATCAACGAAAAGAGTCAGACGAGAAACTTGCCTCGTTCGAGAAGGACGTGCGAGCGTTACAGACTGCGGTAAACGCGCTTCGGCGTACGAACATCGTTAGATTGGAAACGGCTAATGAACGATGAAGAAACGTTTCAGCAGAAACGACTATCGAAAGGCGACGAGTGAAGAGAAGCAACGGTTAATTGACGACGGCGACGAACAGCAACGAACGATTCGAGAACGGTTGTCGGACGGCTGTCTTACGGTTCGAGAACGGTTGTCGGACGGTTGTCGAACGGTTCAAAAACAGCTCAGTAACGATTACGAGCGGTTTAAAAACAGTTGCGAACTACGTGACAGGAAAGGTTACAAACGGCTAAAGAACGTCGACGACGACGATGAGTGGTATTAAGCAGTTAACTGACGACGACGACGACGACGAACAGCAACGAACGATTCATGAACGGCTGTCGAACGGCTGTCAAACGGTTCACGAATGGCTCAGAAACAGTTACGAACTGTTCAGAAGCGGTTATAAACTGTTCAGAAACTGCTACGAACGATGCAGAAACGACGACAACGAAACATGACATCGCTAAAATCCGATGTACGTAAAAATATCGAAAAGCGGCGGTTGGTGGACGAACTGCACGCACCGGCGAGAAGAAATTTTCCTCGCAGACACGTCATAGTGCGAGGGTACGATGACCTGTGGCAGGCTGATATCGTCGAGATGCGTCCGTACTCACGTTTCAACGGAGGCTATCACTACATACTCACCGTCATCGATGTGTTGAGCAAGTACGCGTGGGCCGTGCCGCTCAAGGGTAAAGGCGGCAGCGAGACAGCTGACGCTATCGCTGAGATCATTCGACGCAGCGGGAGGTGCCCTAGTAATCTACAAACCGACATGGGGAAGGAATTTTACAACACCGACGTGCAACGTCTCGTGAGAAAACACGGCATCAATCATTATTCCACGTATTCGGTGTTGAAGGCGTCGGTCGTCGAGCGATTCAATCGTACGTTAAAGAACGACATGTGGAAGATGTTTACGCTCAATGGAAACTACAAGTGGGTCGACGCCTTGCCGCGACTCGTGTCGGATTACAACGCGCGAAAGCATCGAACCATCGGCATGCGGCCCGTCGACGTTACCCCCGCGAAAGCCGAAAGACTCTTGGCTACCGTGTACAGCGCGATAAAGATCGCTGGTCCGGCAAAATTCAAAGCGGGTGACTCGG
Organism: Temnothorax ravouxi; assembly: GCA_030770255.1. NCBI lineage: Eukaryota > Metazoa > Arthropoda > Insecta > Hymenoptera > Formicidae > Temnothorax > Temnothorax ravouxi. Next base: position 4,114 of record JASTWP010002924.1, read on the forward strand.
TGCGCGTTAGCAAATACAAAACAATTTTCGAAAAGGGTTACACGCCGAATTGGACCACCGAGGTGTTTAAGATCGTTAAAGTGCAGCGTACCAATCCCGTAACTTATCTACTCGAGGACTATCGCGGAAAATCCGTCGCTGGGGCGTTCTACGAGCACGAGTTGCATCGCGCGACTTATCCGGACGTGTATCTCGTGGAGAAAGTACTGCGCAAGAGGGGTGATGAGGTTTACGTTAAATGGCTTGGGATTCGATGGATCGCACAATTCATGGATACACAAGGACAATGTTATTTAATTCTTGCAAACTGTATTTTTATTCATAACATAAAAATATGCGATATGTAATACATATAAAAAATGCTTGAAATATGAAATACATATAAAGTACGTAAAAATATGAAAATACACATGTATAATATCTTTATTAATATCCTTTCCAATACTGTAATATAATATACGCACAATACATTCGTGCGTTATACGACTGACATACGTTACACTACTACTACTACTATGTTACGTTACATACATATACTACTGCATACGTTATACTATTACATACATCATACATACATACATACGTTACAAAGGTATTTTAAAATGCCCCCATGGCAGCGTCTCGGTCGAATCAGGGAATAATGAATCTTTTATCGTCATACGGACTCAGAGCGATTTTTGTTTCGGATATGGTGTACACCTCGTGTAGTTTGGACCTTATGCAAGCCTGTTGTCGCGTCATTTCGATCTCATCGTTCAAACACCTCGTGTAATCGTCGAACGTTATAGTACGCGCTACGACGTTGCTCTTCACACCTTTCGCTTTTTTACAATCTTTTTTACCATCCACTCTCAACGCGTACATCTTCGCCCTGAGTCCGACGAATTCGGTCATGATCGCGCCGTTATTCTCGTCCTTCATCAAGCCCGGCACCTTCTTGTTCGCGAGCGGTATACCGTACGCGTTATCTACCGCGTAATCGCTCGTGTCGAATCTAGCGATATCGCGTTTCACGTTCTCATACACATCCTCGCACTCGATGTGATATATAAGGCTGTCCGTATCGGTGTACATAATTCTACACATGTCGCCGTACAGGGGAGACATGTATTCGTGATGAAATTCATACAAACAGACTTTCGATACGTCGAGAATGCACATGCCGACGTAAATAGGTTTGTCAAATTTAACTTCGAGTTTTCGCAGTTCGACGGCTATCAGATTTTCCGAAAACACGCTTCGGCTGTGAAAATTTGGTCGCGCGATCATTGCCTCCGCGCCGTATCGTCCGTCCCACTTTGTTAATAATTTTACGTCAACGTGATTGCGTACATTTTCCATTGTTTTCCCGAAAACTGCGTTGTTCATCAATTTATATAAATTTTTCTCGAAATCGTTTTTGGCCTGTGTTCTAAATTTCGTATTGAGCTCGATGTAAGTGCGGAGCCACGCAGATTGAGCGAATTGCAATACGCGATGTATCTTTGTGACGCGAAGACCGTGGCGCGTGCACTGCTGTAGGTTGCGGTAGTGAATGACGTAACGCTTCTTATCGTAGAGCGTCGCGAGAAGTTTGGATTGGTTTTTGCCTGGCGGTTTATCACGTGTTGGGCAGAACGGTAGGTCAGCGTGCGCGTCGTGTTTATCCTGCGGATACTCTAGATCGACTTCGAGAATGTAACCCGTGGGCGAATCCAAAGCGATCGCGTTGAAGTCGAAATTCGAAACGTCTTCGACCCATCGAAACTCCGCGTAGGGCAGTGGCTTGACACATCGCCCAGCCGTACAAGTTATTTACATCGAAGTACATCAAATACGAAGACGGTTTCGACGAATCGTACGTCTGCATGTACTTGTTGTTGGCCTGCGCGTATCTGCCGGAACATTGACTCAGACCACCGCGTATACCGCGTTCGATGAACATAATCATGTCAATGTCGGTGAGCAGTTCGAAATTGATACACGTATACTTCAACATAGCGTCCCATGTGAAACCTGGCAAAGTGTAGTAGTACGCGGGATCGAGTCCGTAACTCGCGATACAACTGTCGCGGAAATTTTCAAAAACGTCGGCCAATAACAAGACATCGGTTTTGAGGTATAGATCGCTGTATTCGCCCAAGGTTCGAACGGAGAACCGTCGCCAGACGTTCGCGGCGTGCTCGTAATCGCTCTCGCATACGGTGTCCACCGGTCAAGGAACTGTAAAATGAGTCGCGCGGTGGTAAACACGTGTCCTCCAGCTTGTCCACACAATCCACGTATTCGTACGGAAAGACACCTTTTCGCGTCAAAAGATCGAAATCCTCGGTCGATAATTGTGAAAATTGAGAACGTACGATTTTTAACTTATCTCTGCATAGAAAAGATGCTAATTTATCGAGGCTGCTACTCAAAAATTTATACGAATCGATAAACCGTAATTTTATGTCGCTTCGCGAATCTGATCTGTCGGCGGTATCTTTAACGTGTTTCGTGAACGATATGTATTTTTCTTTCGTGATTGGAAGTAATTCTACATGTCCTTCGTACGCTGTAGCTATCTCCGTGATAATAAAATGTGCGTCATAGCCCGATAGATTGTGAAAAATTATTGGAATGCAATGTGAATCTTTATAATTTAGATTACAGTTGACATGCGCGGGACCTCTGTATCGACCGGTCAAGTGACAATGATCGCGTACTCGCTTTTCGTCTGGCTTGAACGGTTTTTCGCAAATGTGACATTGCGCCGCGCTGCGAAATATCTCCCATTCGTCTCGCGTTAGATCTACCATGCGAACATTCTCGGACAAGATAGCCTTTACGTCGTGTGCTAAACGTCTTAGTTCCTCGGCGAACCACGCGACGCAATCCTTATCGCGACGAAACCGATACATTGATAACGAGTCGTCGTACGAGCATCGCACGTAGTATCCTATGCTAAATACCTGATGATGTTGAAACCTGAACGTGGGCGTTGTCGGATCCGCATCCGTCTTCTCGAGGGTACATTCCAGGTCGGCGTACACGACATATGGAAGTCGTTCCTTCCTGCTGTGATTTTTAAAACTCAGCCACTTGTCGCCGTCCTCGCTCGGTAGTCGGATTGCGCAGTTGTTTATCTCTCGGCAGTCTACTCCGTGGGCTTCCAATTTCTCGCTCGTGTAGAAATAGTGCAAACATCTGCAAAAAGAAAAACACAATTTTTGTAAATTTTTTTATATTAAAAATAAAATATTTTTTTTATTAAAAGGAGTATAGGTACTCACCGATCGCAAAAGTATTTCTGACTATGGTGGATGCTCAATTGCAAGCTAACGAGGCGGGATAGATTTTTTATCCACGCGAAATGTCCCACGTTGTCGTCTCGCGGGTCCTGCACGTATAGCAGATTTACGTGTTTGTCCATCTTCCGATCGGTGAGTCGTATCGGGAGAACGTTCGGCGTCTCCTCCTCTCCCTCGATGGCGTACACATTGATGGAGATGTCGTTGAGTCGTTCGAACCGTTTAATTTGTTTCAAAGTCATTGGAAAGTCAATGTCTTGTAAATTTAATACCGTCGCGTAATGAGGGTACGAGGATTCCCGTTCTGAATTTCTTTCGGCTGGATGTAGAGCAGCCACCACCGACCACGCGAAGCACGCATTGTCCCTCGATTGCACGTTGATCACCGCTTTCTTCGATTTAATTTTTTGCGGTAAATTGACGTAACATCCCGCGTGCAATGGATTGTATTTGTTTACGTTCACAGTCAAATTGAGTATACGCGACAACGCCCACCCGCTATCGCGTTCCTGAAACTCTTCGAGGGACGATAAAGTAGGCTCGATAACGTGTCGCTCGTACCACTCGCGCAGATCGGACCGATCGGACGAACGAAAGAGTTCGCAGTTTCTCGTGTTGACACTTTTGTTCGCACGTTTGTCACCCGTCACGAACTCACCGTTGAACACAGTGTTTATCTTTACATTTGCATGTCTTTGCATGACGTTCCACACATGATCGAGCACGATGTCCGTAGCATCTTCGAGAAATTGTCGCGGTTCGATGTGATTGGTATTTATCACCGCACCGGTCAATACGCGGTTTTCGAACGCGGTATCGATCTCTCGCCAAACGAGTCTTTTCGCGTTATCGTCACTACTAGTGCCCGCCGCGTACTCACCACCGATATGTACGAACCGTCTCTGTAATAGAGTCTTCGCACCTTCGAGTCGCGCGATTCTTGCCACTAAAGATTGTCTGTTTCCGACAGTTTGAGAACCGTCTGAGAGCCGCGGAACGTTTGGAACGACAGTCTTCCTCGAGCCGCCCAATAAACTCCTCGCATCGCTGTGCCCATGCAAAATATTCGCCCAAGGTAGCGATTTGGTTGGACCGTTCCAGCAGGTCGCGTTCCGTTTGATCGAGATGTTCCATGTTTTTTTAAATCACGTCACATTCTTCAATGGGGCACTTGCACGTGACTCGCTTACACGCTGGACAACATCGACACAAATATAGAACGGAATAATGTTGAAACATAAGATTATAAAAACTGAAGAAGGGAACATTAGAGTGCCAATTATCAAAATCTTCACGGTCACGGTCAAGAGCTCTTTGAATCGCTGTATGATTAGGACCAATTACCGTATTAAATAAATAACAAATCATTCTCTGTGTGTGCATGTTTTTTATCACCGCCAATTCGACACACTTCCCAATGTCTGTGCGAATTTGAATGAGCAGTCTGTCAGAAAGGAGCATCATATCAGTAATAACTTTATCCGCCCAATAGCGATACTCCTCATTCCGAATCAAAGTCAGATTTAAAGTAAAAATCGCGAATATAAGAACTATTAAGAGCTTCACGAGCATCATATTCTTTTATCTCGTCCCGCATCTGTCGATACACTTTTCGTCTCGCGTTAGCATTCCATTCATAAGGATAACTAATATCGTCGATAACGACTCTTTGTCTAACGCTGCGTCGATCGGTTCCGCGTATACCTAGTTCGCGATCGCGAAGAAACTGCACCGGTGATATCACATCCGTCAATTTCACTCTTTGATCTTCTTTACGCAAACCATCGACGATATCGTTTATTAAATCATTCGTCACTTGGCCCTTCCATGTTGCGCACGTTAATGTTTCACACGCGATAATGTTTTTTTTCTTCACTTCGTGCAAGTCGGGCACATGTCGCATGGATATATTTGAGACAATAGAGTATTACGACAATCTGTGCATAATCGACCGCTCATTACGTTGTACGGCTGGCTAACATGCTTTCGACGTTTACTTATGTGCTCACCTGTGTCTGGTGAAGCAAGCATACACGTATAACACAGTTTATCTGAACCGTATTTAAAATAAAAATAAATTGCGCAACACTTCGTACGTCCATCTAACGCAAGAAATTCGGAACGCGACACTATTTTATTCACAACCTTCTCTCCGGTTATCGTCTTCATCGCTGTTATAATCACTGTCCGGTGACAACGGACGATCCTCTTCGGATGAATCCACATCCATTATTGCATCGAAATTAAATGTTCATTTCCAGTTTTGTTCACAGTTTTTGAAAAATGTTTTTTATAACGTCCACTTGACACAAAAAACTTCAGCCCCGAGTATGAATTTTTAAGAGCCTCGATAATGTTTTCTTTTCTTATCGTGTGCAAATCGGGCACATATTACGTGGAAATATTAGATATAATGCAGCATGACATCTTGAACAATACCGGCCATGTAGCGTTCCGCGTAACGCAACGAAGTGTCTTAGGCGAGCGTGCATACCCTGCCTAAGATCCCATAGAGCAATCATGCACGAAAAACATAGTGCAAGTGCACCACCCGTGGAAAAATAAAAATATATTACACAATGTCTTGTACGTAAATTTAGCGCAGCGATTTCCCAACGCCGCACTATTCTATCGATGACTTCATTATGATCGTTGTCTTCGTCACTGAAATAATCACTGTCGTCCGCGTGATCTTCGTCTGCATTTACATCGAAATTATTGTCCATCTTTTTTGTTCATTGTTACAAAAAAATGTTTTCTTTATACCACCCACTTGACACAAAAAACCTTCACCCTCGAATATGAACGTTCGCGTTGCGAAAGCTAGCCGAAGACTGATCCGCAAGATGCGGATTAATAATCATCCTGGCGACAATGGATGCTATGCGTATCGTATAATTGTCGTTGGACATATTTTGTTTATACATTCCAGCAGCCGGACATCGGCGCTCGCTTTTTGTAATATATGCCGCGCCATAACCGAATACCGCCCGCGACGGTTAAATCGTAATCGGCAGCGGCTCTTCCTAGAAAAAAACATGAAAAGGACTCCGCAACGGTTGAATCGTCATCGGAGACAAATTTTATCAATTGTTTACCTCGGCCATTTTATCTTTAAACCGTCGTCGGACCATCGACGCTCGCTTTTGTAGTGTGAGACGCCGTAACCGAATGGCGGCTCGCATATTCTACAGGGGTGAGATCATTGCACAGACAAGTTTTGTTTATATTTATCGATAAAATTCCAGCACCCGAACGGCGCCCGTTAGCCTTTGGATCCGCGCCGAAAACGCGAACGTCCCCTCCCCCCTCCCCCTCCCCCTCCTCCTCGCCCTAAAACGCGGACACCATCCCCCTCCCCCTCCCCCTCCCCCTCGGCGGCACCCCCTTTGTCAACGATATGTTTATAAATATTTTATAAACAACATGTCCCAACGCGCTCGCCGACACCCCCCCTCCCCTCCTCATCTTAAAACGCGGACACCATCCCCCTCCCCCTCCCCCTCCCCCTCCCCCTCGGCGGCACCCCCTTTGTCAATGATATGTTTATAAATATTTTATAAACAACATGTCCCAACGCGCTCGCCCTCGCCCTCGAAGTTCCCCCCCGCCCCGCTCCCCCCTCGGAGCTCCCGGAGCGGATAGCACATATTCCTCCTACTCAGTAGTCCTCGTTTTCTTAATTTCAAAAAGTTTCATCAATTCCGAGAAAAGTTTCGACTCAAAGTTTCTCCCCTGGTCAGTATGAACCTCTATGGGCACACCATGTCGGGAAACAAATTGATTTACAAAACTTCCGCTACTGTTCTTGCTCTCATGTTCCTCAAGGGGAAAGCTTCTACCCATTTTGTAAAACAATCCACAATAACGAGAAGGAATCTGTTCCCAGATTTCGTCAAAGGAAGAGGGCCCTAGAATGTCAATTTGCACTCTCTCTAAAGGTGCTCCAACATTATAGATCTGAAGGGGGGATTTTCCCTTCCCCGAGGGACCCTTCCTGGCAACGCAGACCCTACAAGTTCTGCACCAGTCTTCTACGTCCTGCTTGCAGGTTGCCCAAAAATAACGTTTCCGGATCTTCTCCAGGGTCTTATTCACTCCGAAATGACCTCCAGAGGGAGAATCGTGCAATTCTTCAAGAATTTCCTTAGTAAATTTCCGAGGAACTACTAGTTGGAGAAAACTCGATTTAAGGTTTGGAGCTTCCCATTTTTTAAAGAGTATCCCCTCTTTTAAGACTAAAGCATCCCAATACGACCAATAAATTTGCGCAGAGACATACTTCCGAAGTTAACACGGAGCGTGGTGGGCGAACACCAGCCTCCTTACCACAGAGTATGACTGCAATACTTGGGTCCGCCCTCTGTTCAAGACGCCAGTCAATCGGATTTTCTGCTGTTAACTCGATGCGAGCAATTCCTTTCTCAACTGTCGTAGAGTCTTTCCTCTCCACCTTGGCACAATACTCACAACCGAATAATTCACATGACCGTCTCGACAGTCCGGCATTCTTGTGAGAAAGTCCTTTCCTATAGACAACAACAAATTGGTATTGTTGAAGTCTCTCCAACCAACGGGCGAGCTGTCCATCTAAATCCCTGAAAGACATAAGCCAACGCAACGAAACATGATCCGTACGGATCACAAATTCACGTCCCAAAAGATAATGTCGAAAGAACTTAATAGAATCTACAATCGCCAAAAGTTCACGTCGAGTTACACAATAATTCCGCTCAGCTTTATTAAGAACGCGACTAAAATATGCGATAATCCTCTCCTCACCCTCCTGCTTCTGCGATAAAACCGCGCCAATTCCCATATTGGAAGCGTCCGTATCCAAAATAAACTCCCCCTCCCCCTTCGGAAAAGAAAGCACCGGAGGAGAGGACAACATTCGCTTCAATTCATCAAAAGAGTTTTGATACTTCTCTTCCCAGATAAATTTTATCTGATTCCCCGTTAACTCATACAAAGGTTTAGCTATCGAAGAAAAACCTTTAATAAATTTCCGATAATAGGAACAAAATCCAAGGAAACTCCTTAATTGAGTTTTCGTGTGAGGAACCGGCCATTTCTCAACGGCAGCAACCTTTTCAGGGTCAGTAGAGATACCTTCCGTCGAAATTATATGCCCCAAATACTTCACCTTTTTTTCCAAACAATACACATTTCTTAGGATTTATCTTTAAATTTGCTTCTTGTAATCGTAGAAATACTTTTTCTAAATTCGCCAACATTTCCTCGAAAGTTTTCCCAAAAATTATTATATCATCCAAGTAAACCAAACAAATTTTAAATAGTAAACCATGTAAGACTTTTTCCATTAGGCGTTCAAAAGTTGCCGGAGCATTACATAATCCGAAAGGCATCACTGTAAATTGCCAAAGCCCCCTGCCGAACGAAAAAGCCGTTTTCTCCCTATCCTCAGGTCGAATTTTAATTTGCCAATAACCACTTTTTAAATCCAAAGTACAGAACCAAACGTTACCTGCTAGTTGATCAAAAATATCGTCGACTCTGGGGAGGGGATATGAGTCCTTTTCAGTTAAAGCGTTTACTAAACGGTAATCCACACAAAATCTTATTGTTCCATCTTTCTTTCGTCTCAGTACTACAGGGGAAGTCCAAGGGCTATTTGATTCCTCAATTACTCCGCTCGCCCTCATTTCCTCAATGACCTTATCCACCTCCCCTCTCATTTGAAAAGGAATCCGTCGAGGTACCTGTTTTTTGGGGAGAGAGCCTTGCACATTTATGACATGTTCGACAACATTACAATTTCCCGCAATAATATTTTCAGAAAACACATTATAAAATTTCACGAGAAATTCAGTAAAAAGTTCTTTCTGAGATAGATTGAGGTTCTGAGAATTGTTCTCAAAGAGTTCTTTCAAGGAGGTAGGGACTTTATTAGGAACATTCTCTATTCGAGCTAACTGTATTTCTGACTTTGTGGATTGAAAAGCAAGATCAAAAATTTCCTCTAAATTTACCTTTTTTAGAAAATTCACACCCAAAAGGCAATCGTCATTGATGTCAGCAACAAGCAAAGGGAATTCAACTGAATATCTACCTATGTCCACTCTAGCCTCGACTTCGAATTCTACTAAAACTTTCTCTCCAGTAGGATATTTCAAATTTACATTCTCAATTCGAAACCTTCTCTTCCCTTCGTCCACAAATTTCTTATTTACGATCGAAACGTCGGAGCCCGTATCTACCTTAAAAGAACATTCTTTTCCATCAATCTTTCCCTGATAGCAGAAATAATTAAAACTCGGCTTAACTCTATTTTCTTTAAAAACATTTTTTTTATTAACATTTAGAACAACATTTTTATTAGTAAAAATCGGGGTATCGATAATTCGAGCCAAACCCACCCCGCTAAGTTTGACTAGACCGCGTTTCCCCCTTCCTCGGGGCACTCAGACCGAAAATGTCCGGTCTTGCCACACGTCCAACATTCGCCGCGGCTGGCGCTAAATCTGCTGCCACGCCGATTTTCCTTCTGATCTTTCTTTCCCTTCTCCGTTTGTACCCCGTTCCCTTCTGTGTCTCCCTTTCCATTAATGAAATTATTATTCTGTCCTCCCTTCGGAAAATTTTTGTTCAATTTTTCTTTTTCGCGAGCATAGCCCTCCCCTTGAATTATTTTCAACGCTTTCGCTCGCTCAACTGCCCGATTCAAAGAGATTATTCCCTCTATCTGTAATGTCCGTCGGATAAAATGATCCGAAATAGCCGTTACAAATTGTGAGCAAGCGATTTTGTCTCGAATTTCGTAGGGGCATTCGGGGTACGCAAGGCGCGACAAACGTTCGATGTCTAAGCCAAGAGTGGCTAAATCCTCTCCAAATTTTTGTCTGCGATTTGTTAACGCGGAATAATGATTCTGTGTCAAATGACCCTCCCCAAAACGCAGGTTCGAGCTTCGCTTTAAGCTCCGCGAAATTCAATCGATCTACATCCTGTATCGTTTCCAATACTGAACGCGCCTTGCCCCTCAAACTGGAGGCTAATGCGACAGTTTTCGTCGCGTCGTCCCAACTATTCGCTCGCGCAATTAAATTGAGCTGCGAAAAATATTCATGCAGCGGGGCTGTCCCGTCATACGTATCGGGCTTGAGCTTGTAACCAAGCCCGACACTTGCGCCCGTGGCACCGTCAGCACACATTTACGATACCTTCCCCCGCGCGCGCGGTTCGCTCCCCTGCGTTGTTTCCCAACGGATCTCGGTCTCCCGAATACGCGCCGCCCGTGACCGCGTCCCTTCCGCTCGCGCGTGCAATTCGAGTTTCTGTATTGCCCGTATTCGTGCTCCTCTCGCTTGCGCGCACGTCATCAACACTCGCGGTCGCGCTTCTAACACTCGGACGTGACACATATTCACTCGCGCCCCCCGCGAACGCGTTCCCTTCGGCCGGGCGCACGACGCTCTCACACGCACTGCTCGCGCTCGCGCTCCCCGCGCGCGTGTCTCGCGTCCCCTCATCGTTCACGCAGCGGGCCCCCGAATCCCCGGACGCTCTAATAATGGAAAGACTTAGCTGGGGGTCGACGCTGGAGTTCGTCCCTCGAAGACGTCGGAGCTCCTCCTCCTGTCGGCGGATCGTCGCCGCGTATCCCTGCTCTCTGCGAGCCTGCTCCACCCGAAGGAGCCGGACTTCCTCAATAACGGCCTGGAGCGTCTCGGTGAGCGTCGTAATCGCCGGCGCTTCGGCGGCATCTCGTTGAGGCGTCTCCAGCCGGAGCCTCTTCCTTGTAGCCATCGAGGTAATCGGGATGATGCTCGTCGTCGCTCGTCCGACCTCTTCGCCCGTCCGATCGGACGAGCCCCCAAAATGTTACGCTCGCCGCGCGTTAGCCGCTCACTCACTCTTGCACTCACACGCGACGCGCACTCCGGCACTCGCTCAATAAATAAGGCTCGTAATGTATATAAAAGGAACTCGTTTAATGACGAATTCGTTTATACACGGAGCTCGGGTCAACACGTCCGAACGTGACGGAAACCCGGAGCATAATTCGACAGTCACCATAAGTAAACAACACAGCTGTCGTCAAGGGCGATTCGCAACTTCTGATACGGGGTGACCCGCGAGAGCGCACGGCACGGGCGTAACAATATACTATATATTTATTAAATATTTTTTACTGGTTTTCATGTGCTAAAGCCGTTGTACCAGTTTTGGCACTGAGTTCAACGACATTCTGTACCTATATAATAATGAAAATCAAGAAAATGCTTTTAAATTTAATAAGTAAAATAATTCTTCGCCAGTGATAAAATAATACAATGAAATTTGGTCGGCCTAACTGGCAATAAATTTAATATATTAGAACAACGTTTCGACTCGTGCTTTGAGTCCTTTTCAAGTTACATTACAAGCAATGCTGGAACAACACAATATGTTCATATTAATAAATATACATTAGTAGATTAACAATGCAAAACTTACTTAGATTGCGCGTCAAGTTTTAAATTTAACCTTTTAAATTTATATGTTTATAAAATATTTATGTATATTCCATATTAAACTTGAACAGACTGCATATATGTAGATATATGTATATAAAATGAAACAAATGGCGCGCGCGTAGCGCGCGCTTTTGTGTTGTTCTAGTTTCTTTTCTAAAAAAGGCATATAATAGTTTATTGTTGCCTCTTTTCCGCGATGCCGATTGGTTCTCTTGCTGCGCTTACTTCATTTGCAGCTGTCATTGTATATTTTGACATTTGTGTGTATCAAGGAATTAAGCGTGTTATAGTAATAGCATAATGTTAAAGCTAAATAGCGCGCGCGAAGCGCGCGTTTGTAGTGTCTAGTGTAATAAATAATGCATTTAATAATGTTATTAAAAATTTACTTTTAAAACATGTCTATATATAACAATATATCACTAAAAGAATAATATATCATTGTTGTATTAGTGTGTTTTAATTTTTTGGTAAATATATAAATCTTTTGCTATTAAAATGTTACTAAGGAAAGTCATCAATATGCAAATATGCTTCTCCATTAAATTTGTCTTTTTTCTTATCGAATTATGAAAACAAATAGTGTTTTAACGTTTCTAATTCTTCATTTCTAATCTTTTATAGATAATTAAAATATTTTTTTATTTATTTTAATTTTATTATTAAGTATCTATTTCTCACAAATAAATATATATTAACATTGTATTTAGAATCAGATTTATAAATTTACGTTTCCTCACTGACAAAGAGAGAGAGAGAGAGAGAAACAGAGAGAGAGAGGCGCAACATTTATTTTGCACTAAAATTTCCTTAAAACTGTGTGAGAAAGAAAAGAAAAAGATAATAAGAGAAAAAGAATGAAAATAAAAATAAGGTATTTATAAAAATATATATAAATATGGGGCGTTCCACGCCAAATCGAACACCATTTGGCTTTTGCATCTCCGATTTTTTTGAAAATTTTTTATGTTTTAGTATTGGTTGAAAAAGGTCTCCATGATTTTTTTCAAATTTTTTTGTCAAACCGTTTTCAAAATATCGATTTTTGAAAAATTACGTTACTTTTTTTTAAACGCCCATAACTTTACGAAAAATGGGCCAAATGGGACGTTTTTTTTTAAAATTTTTTTTTAAACACTTGATAAAAAATATCAAAAAAAGGACCCCGCGGAATCCTTATGGAAAATGGCTTTCGGTCAAATGTTTCGAAACTTTGCAAAAAGGTAGTTCTCAACATGTAGATTAAAAGTGTCAATGGGCATGAAGCTCTAAAAATTCGAGATTTTGAGCTACAGCCATCCAAAGTGGTAGATTTTTGAATTTCTGCAGCATATTCCGAAGTTCGACAACGGTAGCTTATCTTAGTTGAGTGAGGTTTTACAAAAAAATGTGGGGCGTCCGGCCAGCTAAGGCAAGACTGTGAGGCGTCCGGCCAGCTAAGGCAAGACTGTGGGGCGTCCGGCCAGCTAAGACAAGACTGTGAGGCGTCCGGCCAGCTAAGGCAAGACTGTGGGGCGTCCGGCCAGCTAAGGCAAGACTGTGGGGCGTCCGGCCAGCTAAGGCAAGACTGTGGGGCGTTCGGCCAGCTAAGGCAAGACTGTGGGGCGTCCGGCCAGCTAAGGCAAGACTGTGAGGCGTCCGGCCAGCTAAGACAAGACTGTGGGGCGTCCGGCCAGCTAAGACAAGACTGTGAGGCGTCCGGCCAGCTAAGGCAAGACTGTGGAGCGTCCGGCCAGCTAAGGCAAGACTGTGCACTGAGAAAAAATACTGTTGCTTCAATTAAATGTGAAATCACGGGGTGCCAAAAACATAAATAGTTGATTTATTTGTATAAATAGTTGATTCAATATTTGAATTATTAAAACAACTACACTATAGTTAAATCAACTATTTATACAATTGAATCAATTATTTATGTTTTTGGCACCCCGTGATTCCACATTTAATTGAAGCAACAGTATTTTTTTCTCAGTGTGGGGCGTCCGGCCAGCTAAGGCAAGACTGTGGGGCGTCCGGCCAGCTAAAACAAGACTGTGGTGCGTCCGGCCAGCTAAGACAAGACTGTGGGGCGTCCGGCCAGCTAAGACAAGACTGTGGGGCGTCATTGGTGCGCTCATGTAACCAGTGTTATATGGTTTCTTGGTTATGCGCGACATCAAGTGGATGTGAGGTATCCTGATCCATCATTGTTGAATGCAACATTAGACGCAGCCAATCGGGATGCAGAGGGACATATGCCTAATGCTGAAATAGAAATAATCAACGACTGAATGGATAACTTGGACGGACGCCCCACAGTCTTGCCTTAGCTGGCCGGACGCCCCACAGTCTTGTCTTAGCTGGCCGGACGCACCACAGTCTTGTCTTAGCTGGCCGGACGCCCCACAGTCTTGCCTTAGCTGGCCGAACGCCCCACAGTCTTGCCTTAGCTGGCCGGACGCCCCACATTTTTTTGTAAAACCTCACTCAACTAAGATAAGCTACCGTTGTCGAACTTCGGAATATGCTGCAGAAATTCAAAAATCTACCACTTTGGATGGTTGTAGCTCAAAATCTCGAATTTTTAGAGCTTTATGCCCATTGACACTTTTAATCTACATGTTGAGAACTACCTTTTTGCAAAGTTTCGAAAACATTTGACCGAAAGCCATTTTCCATAAGGATTCCGCGGGGTCCTTTTTCAAACTGTATTTCTAGAAGATTTTTAAATTTTTGACACAAATTGTTGATTTACAAAAAACACGTACTGATCGATTTTCTCCAAAATTTTTTTGCAAAAAACTATCACAGATTCCACAACTTTTAAGCCCTAAAATTTATAATGGGATAATGATCTATTTTTTTTTCGATTTTTTAATTTCCATCTTTTATTTATCCGTGCTGAAAAATATCTGAAAAGAAAAAAATAATTTACACAGGAACTACTATTAATAATTATCTAAGACATAGTGATTACTAAATAGTTTACAAATTGATTTCAGGAAAAAATACAGTTGAATTAAAGCGTTTATTATGCTTGATAAATTTTTTTTTTATTAAGTAGCGTTTATTCGATCATTTGTTTATTAAATGATGAAGATATATGTTTTTTTTAAATAAATAACAATAACTGTTGCCGATAAACCTGAAAAAAAGATTTATATATATTTTTCAGCACGGTTAAATAAAAGATGGAAATTTAAAATAATATGCTAGCGAGTCACGACGCCGAATGTCTACCTCTCTGTCGTCGAAATCTCACGGTCGTTCTCTCTTCTCCGGACTTCGTGTCTTTCGAGGAGTCGCTCGTCATATTTGCTCAGTTTCATGTTATTACTTCTTGTTTATGTCTTGCCTGTACGTTCCAGCTTATTATTACCTATGTTTCTGTTTTCCCAGTCTAACATCTTTTCCTATTTACTTCGCTACCTTTAAATTATTTTCAATTCGAGCCGTTTCGGCGGTCAAGTATCTGACGATATAATCGCCACAGTACCCCCCTGCCAGTGCTATGCCAATAGCGCGATATTCGTTAAAAAAAACGCCCGAATTTTCCCGTCAAGGCTCATGCCCTAATTATAATTGTACGCGTATAAAAAAAGACAGAGAGGCTACCAAATAATACCTATACAATAAAATAAAACAATATAAATTTGTCGAATTGGATTATGTTACAATATTTATGATTCGCGTCAAAAGATACACATAAATATTCGAAAAGTAACTAAGTACGTTATAGCTGTCTAATATTACACGAAACCCAGTAAAATGCGATGAAATTAAAGAATCGTGCTTGCGACGGTCTACAATCTTTTGCGAGAAACAAAAAAAAAACAAGCAAACAGCTCTCGCCCGGAATCGACGCATTGAATCGACGGAAACTCGCTCCACACGCATTGTGGCCTCACAGTCCCGCCTGGAAATGACTCGGGAATCGGACTCTTCTCCCCGATCTCGTCACCTCCCCGTGCTTCCGGAAACACGACGTGCGCTTGGCCTGTCTTGGCGCGTCGTCCTTGGCTCCTTGGTTCGTCGTCTCTCTCTCGACTGGCCCCGATAGCTCGTTGCTTCCCTCGCTCGCCGCCAAGATGTATGCTGGTTTCAACCTGTCAACAGATATACTTATATCTTTGCCGTGCATTCGCACGGTAAAAACTTTCTTGCTGCGGCTGACGACAGCGTATGGCCCGTTGTATGGTGCCTGCAGCATCGCCCTCGGCCCGTCGTGTCGGACGAATACCTGCTCGGCCGTCGCCAAGTCTCTGAATATGAACGGCTTACGCTCCCCGTGCCGGGCTCCGTCGACCGGGCGCAACTCCTCGAATTGCCTGCGCAACTCTCCCGCAAAGTCGGCGGCGTCGTCTCCGTCGTCCCTCGTCCGCCGGCTCAAAAACTGTCCCGGGAGTCGCAACGTCTGTCCGTACACCAGCTCCGCCGTCGTCGCCTGCACGTCCTCTTTCCATGCGGCACGGATCCCGAGTAAGACGGTAGGCAGTACCTTGGTCCAGCGGCTATTTTCCTGGCACTTGATCGCTGCCTTGAGCTGGCGGTGGAACCGCTCCACCATCACATTTGCCTGCGGGTGGTATGCAGTCGTCCGCAAATGCCGAGCTCCCGTAAGCTCGCTCAAGCCGCCGGAAAAGCCGGGACTCGAACTGTCGCCCCTGATCTGTCGTAATTCGTAGTGGCGTCCCGAACCGGCAAATCCATCCTCCGTAGAAGGCCCCCGCAACCGTCTCTGCCTCTTGGTCTCGCAATGGGAATACTTCCGGCCATCGCGTGAAGCGATCTACGCACGTCAGGCAGTATCGCTTGCCCTCCGATACTGGCATCACGATAATGTCCAGATGAACGTGCTCGAATCGGCTGGACGGTGCAGCGAACTTTCCCAGAGGTGCCGAAACGTGCCGTGACACCTTGGATCGCTGGCAGGGCACGCAGAACGAGCCCAGTTGCGGCAATCCACCTTCATCGACGGCCAGACGTAGCGCTGCGCCACGAGCTTGCCCGTCGACTTGATAGCGGGATGAGCCAGACCGTGCACCGAATCAAAAGCGGCTCTGCGGAAGGGTCTCGTCAAGAATGGTCGTGGCGTCGATGCGCCGTGTCACAATATATCGACGTGCCTGTCCCGGGAATTTGCACTCTCTCGAGTTTCAGGCCGGTCTCTCGCTGCAAGTATTCCTTGAGCTCCTCGTCATCTCTCTGTGATTCAGCTAGTGCGGCGTAATCCATGTGGGTGAGCTGAATTCTTCCACCCTGGAAAATGCGTCTGCCACGACATTCTCCTCTCCCGACACATGTCTAATGTCCGTGGTGTGAAATTGTCCGATAAAATCTAAGTGACGAAACTGGCGCGGCGTGCTCTTCTCGGGTCTCTGTCGAAATGCAAAAATCAAAGGTTTATGGTCGGTATACACAGTAAATATGCGCGCCTTCAGCATGTGCCGGGAATACCGTATCGCGAGGTATATGGCCAACAGCTCCCTGTCGAACGCACTGTACTTAGTCTCTGTCGGGCTTAGTTTCTTTGAAAAGAAAGCTAAAAGGCTCCCAACCGTCTTTGTCCCGCTGCTGTATCGCCGCTCCGACGCTATAATCGGACGCGTCGGTAAACAGCGCGAGCTCTGCGTTGATTTTCGGATGCGCCAAGAGGGTAGCCTGCGCCAAGCCCTCCTTGGACACCTTGAATGCCCGTCGAGCTTGCAGTGTCCACTCTATCGCTTTTCCCCTAACGTTACCGTGGAGAAGGTCGTTCAACGGCGCCAAGGTCTCGGCGGCTTTCGGTATAAACCACCGGTAAAAGTTAATCATGCCGAGATATCTCCGCAGATCCTTGGCTGTTTTCGGCAACCCGTATTCCTGGATCGCTCTAACTCGCTCCGGCAGCGGTCGCGTTCCCTCACCAGATACCCGAGGAAACTTTACCTCCGGCCGACCGAATACACACTTTCGCCGAATTTTATCACGATCCCGTATTCCCGCAACCGCTCGAACAGCGCCCGCAAGTGTCTTTCGTGCTCCTTTTCGGACGACGACGCGACGAGGATGTCGTCGAGATACGCGTAACAAAAGTCAAAATTCGCGCAGCACCTCGTCGATAAAGCGCTGGAACGCCGCATTGCGCAATCCGAATGACATGTACGGGAACTCAAACATACCGAACGGCGTGGTAATCGCCGTCTTTGGTATGTCCTCCTCCGCTACCGAGATCTGATGATACGCCCGGACAAGATCTATGGTGGTAAAAATCTTCTTCCCTCGCAGCTCCTGCGCGAAGTCTTGTATATGGCGCACCGGGTAACAGTCCGGCTTCGTTCGCGCATTCAATGGTCGATAATCTCCACAGGCTCGCCATTCCTCGCCTCTCTTTGGCACGAGGTGCAAAGCCGCCGACCAGCAACTCTTGGAAGGTCGCGCGACTCCGAGCTCTACCATCCTCCGGAACTCTCTCTTCGCGGCCGCCAACCGATCCGTCGCAAGCCTCCTCGGCTTGCATACCACGGGTGGTCCCGGCGTCGTCTCGATATGATGCCGTGTGAGATGCTTCGTCTCCTTGGGTCGTCCTTCTGCCCTTGTAATGTCCGGGTACTGCTCCAGCAGTCTCTCCCGCGACCGTCTTCACGCTGGGTGCATCGCAGCGGACGCAACGCCCGAGCGCCGTCAAGTTCGTCACCTGATCCACGAGACGCGAGTTTCGCAAATCTACTAGGAGACCGTAATGCGCGAGAAAATCGGCACCGATAATAGGTTTCGACACATCCGCGATCACGAATCACCACGGTAGCGCACGTCTCAGTCCCAGACTCAAAGTTAATGTCTCCGTCCCGTATGTATAGATTGCAGAACCGTTAGCTGCCGATAATTCGTAGGTCGACCTCCGTCGTGGCCCGCGAACCGTCCGCCGGGGATACACGCAGAGGCCCGCGCCCGTGTCCATCAAGAAATTTGTCTTCGTTACATTGTCTGTCACAAAAAGGCGACGCGTGTGATAGCCCGAATCGCTCGCCGCCACACGGAAAAAAAAATTTACTTGAAACAAGTAAATCCTGCTAGGGACTATTAAAGTAATTTATTTCTTTGAAGCAATAAAATTTTACTTGAAACAAGTAAATTTTTTTCCGGTGTATACACGTGTACATGACCGCTATACACGTGTATACACCGGAAAAAAAATTTACTTGTTTCAAGTAAAATTTCATTATTTCAAAGAAATAAATTACTTCAATAGTCCCTAGCAGGATTTACTTGTTTCAAGTAAATTTTTTTTTCCGTGCACGACCGGTCACGGCGTTTCCCTGTCGCTGCGCCGAGCAGGGCGGTCTGCACTTAGTCGCAGTCCGGCCCGAATCGCCAATGATAATAACATAGCCCGTTTGACTCGTGCCCGCGATCTCTTGAAAACGACTGCGGACGCGGGCGCGATCGCGAGGCGATCGCGGGCGCGAGCGACGTCGATCGTCGTCGCGATCCTCGCGAGATCGGCCCTCGCCAATTGCCTCAATGGATTTGCGCATCGCCGATAACTGCTCCGTCATCTCCTGCTGCATCGCCAGTCGTAGTTGCGCAAATCGCAATTCTAACTTCGCGTCCACCGAAGCCAAGTCATTTCCGCTCTGGCCCGTGAGCGCCGTGGCCCTCGTCGTCTCTGCCACCTGGAACGCCGGCGCCTGAGTTGCCTTTATAATCGCATCTGCGATATCGGCTAATTGATCGTTCGTATCCGCGGTACGCGTCACCAAGTGGCTGAATGTATGCCGGTAAACGACTGAGCCAAACCGTACGCAACACTTTGTCACCGACCACGTTTCCGGCGAGACTACGGAGGTGTCTCAAAAATTGCGACGGCTTCCTATCGCCGATTTCTTCATGCTCGAGGAGCCTACGAGTCTTATGCTCCTGCGACAAGCAAAGTGATATAGAGTATTATTAAAAAAAGATTGGTATTGAATTTGGCGATAATCGGTAAAAAGGTTCTTTCTTTATATTGAATTTTTCAAAATTTTAAATGCCTTTAACTCAAGAACTGATCAACCAAATCTTAAAGAATTATATATGAAAATAAGGGATAAAAAAGACTAAAGAATATAATAAAATTAGAAATAGTCTAATATTTCAAAATTTACAAAAGTTAGAGCAACCAGGGGCATTTCTAAAAAAATTCAAAATTTTATAAAGAAAGAAACCTTTTTACCGATTATCGCCAAATTCAATACTAACCTTCTTTTAATGATACTCTATATAAAATTACATATACAACTTATACATGTAACTTTTTGAGCAGAAATCGGTAACTCCTTCACTGATCATCGCCAAATTCAATACCTTATTTAAATAATATTCTATCAATCAAATAACTTACACATTTTTAAGCAAAAATCGATAACCGCCCTTTCATCGACCCTCGCAAAATTCAAAACATTATTTTAATAATAGTCTATATAAAATTACATGTACGTCTTATACACTTTTTTAAGCAGAAATCGGTAATTCCTTCACCGATCCTCAAAAAATTAAAAATTTTATAAAGAAAAAACTCTTTTACCGATTATCAGATATACCGCGATAATCAACCAAATCTTAAAGTATTATATATGAAATAGAGGTAGAAAAGACTAAAGAATATAATGAAATTAGAAATAGCCCAATATTTAAAAAAGAATCCCTTTACCGATCATCGTCAAATTTAATACCAACCTTTCTTGAATGATACTCTATCGATTAAAAAAAAATTCAGCCCGATATCTCAATATTTGCGGAAGTTTAGAACAACCACGGATATCAAGTCCGCACATACACACTTACACACATACGGACATTTTTTTTAATGCAATATTTCGACGTTTTAAAACACTCTGAACATATTAGCATCAAAAACTCAAAAAACACTCTTTTCTTTGGTTTCTTCTACCCTTATTTCATGTATAATTTATTTAAATTTGGTTGATTAGACTCAACTCTATACGCAATCAAAGGTATACGAAGTTTACGAAAACAAACCTCTATGAGGAAGCAATATAGACAATTGAACTCTCAAAAAAGTATCTAAATGCAAATGTATTTAAATTGTGTATGTGGTAATAACTAAGGAAACACTCACAAAATAGAAGAAGAAATATCCTCAGATGTAATTTCTATGATTTTTTGCTTTTTTTCAGGAATTTCACTGTTTTTCTCGCATAAACCATCTTTTTGCTTTATCATGTCTAGCAGCATTTGCACCTTGATGATAGATCCTTTATCCTTGATTGCAGATGAGGAAATTCTGTGAATTATAGTATATTTTAGAATATGATTGGAAATTACATTAAAACATTGTTTCTTTTTATAATTGTGAACAAACTTGTTAATAAAAAATAATGCAATAATAAATTCTCTCTATATATCAGTAAAAAATACAGATAAAAAATCTAAATTTTTTACATTTACTAAAGATTTACCTCTGTTTGAATGAAACAAGGTATATGCATTTCTTTAAGGCTCCTGGGCTCCTGGACGATTGCCGCGGGCACGTTGGATCGTGACGTCAAAAGCGAGAAATGACACGTTGTATGTATGCAAGACATGTCTTGCGTTTTATTTCTAAATAAAGAAACTTTTGTGTAAAATTACACTACAGCTAGATCACTTTAGCACACTTCAAAAATAATCCGACTGCATTCCTTTTTCTCGACAGTTATTAAACAACCGTATATAAAACCAATGTGAATATAAAGCCACCGAAAAAAAAGGATGCAGCCGGATTATTTTTGAAGTATGCTAAAGTTATCTGTAGTATGATTTTACGCAAAAGCTTTTTTATTTAGAAATAATACGCAAGACGTACATCGTGTCATTTCTCGCTTCTGACGTTACGATCCAACATGTCCGCGGCGATGAGTACCCAGGAGCCTTAAAGAACAATTGTTGGGAATGACAGATTATAAAACGTGTACACAGAGTATATGTAAGAGGTCTTCCCTTCAAAGTACTGTCTTTACAATAACATATTTATAATAAATTTGATTCTCTCAAAATTCTGTTATTAATCAAATTATTTGATAATAGCTTGATATTGTGGACTCAACTAAAGCAAAGATATTTGAAAGATTATATGTATATATGATGTAAGAAAAATGCTGGCTATGGGCGCGCGGAGATGCCCGGCGGGGAGGAGTCGGCGGAGAGGCGCGCTAGCGGCACAGCGGACGTAACGGAGAGACGACGAGTTAGGAGGCGCTGCGGGGAAGGGGCGCCTCAGCGTGTTCAGACGTGTTCGAGCGAGCGATTGATACGGACGAAAAGCGTTGCTTGTTAACGAGAAATACTGCGATTAAATAAAAAACGGATATTACGATTTAAGTTGTCTTACTACTAACGCGTTTCTTATTTACGATTCTAACGAGTTTCTTACATATCAGAAGTGGGATACAAGGACAAGTACGTGCCTTAACTCGGTCTATTCCGATAAATTACGCAGTAAATATGGAACGCCATAAGTCACGTCGTGAATCGGATCGACACGGCTCAGAACGCAGAAGATACCATTCTTCTTCGTCCTCAACGGACGGTGACAAAGCACAGAGGAATGGACGATCAGAATGTACGGCAGAGAGTTTAGATCGACGGTCGCATTCGAATCATTTGAGAGGTGCTTGTATTCATAAGGAGGATGAGTTGCTGATCCCCATATTTGACTCCTCGAAGGACGATCTAGTCATCGAAAAATGGATAGAACATGTAGATGATTTGGCGACACTATATGAATGGGACGAACAAGCGATTATGAGGTTAATTCCAGGACGATTGAAGGGTCATGCACGCCAGTGGTACGATACACGGCCACGATTAGCTATTACGTGGAGAGAGATGAAAGAATCATTAAATCAACAATTTCGTAAGTCCGTTCCATTTAGCAAATTATTCAAGGAAGCCGCACCTTGCGAGAGTATCTCCGGTCAGGCGCTTGTGGATTATTGCTTTCAGAAAATGAGTAAAATGCGTAAACTAGACAGCGTTGTACCGGATAAATATCTTATTGACGCGGTTATCGGCGGGATCGCGGATGAATACGTTCCGGTGTGCTCTGTGCAACATCGCGACGTTAACGAATTGTATGCGTACATGACGACGTTAGATAACCTACCACAAAAAGAGGATAAGAATAAAGTCACCGCGGATGCCGAAAATAATAAGAAAGGTCGATTTTCGAAAACGCCACACGTCGGTAAAGATGAAAATACTAAATCGCGACTCGAGTGTTATAATTGCGGGAAGGCCGGTCACATTGCCAAAAAGTATCGCATGCCACGCGTGGAGTGCGAGGATATCGTTGATATAAAAATTTTAAACGCGGAAAAGAGCGGGACTGACACGATCGAAATTAATACGGGTACCGTTAGTGACGACGCAAGACAACGGTGCGTAGGTCTGATACGGGAAATTAGGAACTGCGGTTCGTTCTTGATTAAAGACTTAGGAGAAACGGACACGGCTTCGTTGAGTATCCGTTGTACATCTGACACGCCTATAGCGTATCGACCGTACCGTTCGATCAATAACGAAAAACGGATAGTAAGGAAGATCATTCAGGAATTGCTAGGTAACGGTGTCATTCGAGAGTCAAGTTCGCCATGTGCGAGTCCTATCTTATCAGTTAAGAAAAAGAATAGCGAGTACCGCATGTGCGTTGATAATAGGAAGCTAAACGCAGTTACGATAAAAGATAAGTACTCTTTGCCTTTAATCGATGAGCAGATTGATAGGCTGGCTGGGAATCGATATTTTGCCGATTCGGGCTTAGCATCTGGATACTATCAGGTACCTGGGGCGGAGGGCTCGACCGAGGAGACGGCATTCGTGACACCGGAAGGTCACTATGAAGTTTTACGCATGCCATTTGGTTTGTCTAATGCACCTGTAGTTTTTCAGAGACTAATGGATAAGATGTTGGTCGATTTGAAAAATTCGATAGCCTTCCCATAATTGGATGATGGGACCATACTGTCCAATACTGTAGAGGAAGGCACGAGACTACGACAATGTTCTTTTTGCAGAGTCCATTGAATAATTAAGTTGAGAAACAAGTGTGCAAGAATGTCCCACTCGGTCTGGGCGAAGTAGAGGCACTAATACAGATGAGGAGGCTTCAATCAGTAGAGCAAGTTTGTCAATTCTTAGGATTAGCCAGTTACTTAGGAAGCTTGCCGAGAATTTTGCAATAACTGTGGAACCGCTGACGAGGCTTGCAAGAAAAAAAAATATATATATATCTTGCACAAGGCGAGGCAAGAAGGTTGTCGAAAACGTATCGCACCTCTCCCCGAGATTGGGAGACTGCTATGCATCTATAGAGCGCTCTCCAGAGGTAACATGCGCCCCGAGGTAAAATACGAGGATGATTCGCTTAGAGAACTAACGGGAATATGTCAATATTTAGTCTGTAATTATTGAGAATGTGATTTTCTCCTTTTTATTATATGCGTGTATACGAAGCGTTAATGGAGATTTTACGATGTCTGTCGATTAAAATCAAAAGGATATATTGAAACAGCCGTGTATTGAAACAATCTCAAATTCGAAGAACCATTTCTTTACTTTTGAATGTTTTGTCATAGTAGAAAGCGTCTATTTCGCGATAAATGCATGAAAGATGAAACGTTCCACGTAAGCGTAGAAGATTTGCTTGATAATACACAGATAAATTGTACTCCTGATTCGAAGAATGACATATTCGTGATATATTCTCGCGAACTTTAACTTTTAGCACATGACAATAATTATAAATTTTGCACGACAATGGATTTCCCGGTTTTGATAATGCTCGAACGTCATTTTCCGAAGCTTTAACCAGAATCTTAAGAAGTGAACAAGATAGGGTTAACAGGCATTACTAGCATATTAGCGTCTAGGATGAGACCGATACTTTTGTGTTGCACAAAATGTTTTCACTAAGAGATTTGTAGGCTGTATCACGACGACGCTAGACATTTAGGCGTTGAGAAAAACGTTAGAACAAGTCAAACGTAATTATTGGTTCGCAAATATGAGGCAATTTGTGACGGTAAATAGTTGTCTAAGCTGTACGTATTATAAGCATACGGTGAATAACAAGCAATGCAAGTTGAACAGTATTGAGAAGATTCCAATACCGTTTCACACAATACACATAGATCACGTAGGACCGTTTGAAACGAGCCGCAAGTGTAATAAGTTCCTTTTGTATTGATGAACGCTCTTACCAAATCTCTTATTGTAGAGCCGGTAAAGGGTCAAAGACATGTTATGTGATTGAAGTCCTGACTAATCTTATTCATTTGTTTGAAATTCCAAGCAGGGTCATAAGTAGTACGTACAGAGGAACCGCTTTTACGTCCCAGATATTCCGGATGTTTTGTGATAACTACGGAATCAAGCATGTGCTAAATGCAGTGGCAACCCCACGGGCCAATGGACAGTGTGGGCGATATAATCGCACGATCATACAGGCATTGGTTACCACGACGGCCGGACTGAATGTTCGAGATTGGGACACCGTTGTTAAGCAAGTGCAGAGTGCGCTGAATACAGCTCACAATAAGGGTATTAATACCATCCCAATGAAGGCACTTGGATACGAAACTAGGAGTGCTGCGAAAGCACCGTTGCTGTCTCAAGTCCAGAATGTGGTGGATCGTTTGGATCTGGACGAGTTGCAGGATGATATTAAGACGTACATCAGTCAGGAACAACGGGCGCAAAAGGAACGTTACGATAAAACGCGCCAAGACGCTAAAAGATATAACGAAGGTACTTATCAACGACGGCTACGAGGCTGAGGACCTAAGAGAAGGACGTCGACAGAGCAGGACGGTTGTGGCCGCTAATCGTATAAAGCCCTGGATTACAGTCCACGAGTAGCGGGTCATCAATAAGTTAATACGGACTGATCTCTTCTGGAGTCAGTTAATACGGACTGATCTCTCCTTGAGTCAGTTAATACGGACTGATCTCTTCTTGAGTCAGTTAATACGGACTGATCTCTTCTTGAGTCAGTTAATACGGACTGATCTCTTTGAGTCAGTTAATACAGACTGATCTCTCCTTGAGTCAGTTAATTTTGAGTTGGTTAACACGGACTGATTTCTCCTTGAGTCAGTTAATTTTGAGTTGGTTAACACGGACTGATTTCTCCTTGAGTCAGTTAATTTTGAGTTGGTTAACACGGACTGATCTCTCCTTGAGTCAGTTAATTTTGAGTTGGTTAACACGGACTGATTTCTCTTTGAGTCAGTTAATTTTGAGTTGGTTAACACGGACTGATCTCTCCTTGAGTCAGTTAATTTTGAGTTGGTTAACACGGACTGATCTCTCCTTGAGTCAGTTAATTTTGAGTTGGTTAACACGGACTGATCTCCTTGAGTCAGTTAATTTTGAATTAGTTAACACGGACTGATCTCCTTGAGTCAGTTAATTTTGAGTTCGTTAACACGGACAGATCTCCTTGAGTCAGTTAATTTTGAGTCAGTTAATATGGACTGATCTCCTTGAGTCAGTTAATTTTGAGTCAGTTAATACGGACTGATCTCCTTGAGTCAGTTAATACGGACTAATCTCTCCTTGAGTCAGTTAATACGGACTGATCTCCTCAAGTCAGTTAATACGGACAGATCTCTTTTGAGTTAGTTATTACGGATTGGTCTCGTTGAGCCGGTTAACACGAATTGGTCTCACCCGAGTCAATGAATATGAGCTGGTCTAGAGCCAGCACACGGCACTCTAAAATAACTATCACAACGATTATTATTGAAGTAATGATAATCACTTCAATCAACATCCGTAAATAAAAGGAGTACAGCAGAATTGTCCGGACAAGGTACAAAGGAGACAGAGGACAGATAATTAGCAGCAACCAAGGCGATCGTCAGCAGGGGATGTCTGAGGACAGACACCAAAGCAGGAAGGCCGAGTGTAAGAAAAATGCTGGCTATGGGCACGCGGAGATGCCCGGCGGGGAGGAGTCGGCGGAGAGGCGCGCTAGCGGCACGGCGACGTAACGGAGAGACGACGAGTTAGGAGGCGCTGCGGGGAAGGGGCGCCTCAGCGTGTTCAGACGTGTTCGAGCGAGCGATTGATACGGACGAAAAGCGTTGCTTGTTAACGAGAAATACTGCGATTAAATAAAAAACGGATTTTACGATTCAAGTTGTCTTATACTAACGCGTTTCTTATTTACGATTCTAACGAGTTTCTTACAATGATGACTTCGCCTCTACATTCTAATCATATGTAATTAACACTATTAATAAGCTAATATATTGTATATGTTTTAGAGATTTTTTTTCAATACTCTAAAGAACTCGTCATAAATCTTTCTTAGATTTGATTGAAATCTGCATGAACTTAATTCACACTTACAAATAACCGTACCTTCAAGAATTGAGTGCATGGTCTTGTAAACTTTCAAATCACTGCGAAGTTTCTTAACCTCAATTTCAAGGACGTTGATTTTTGACAACAACTGGCTTTTTGATAACTTATTTCTTTCTGATTCCTCACCAGAATCATCTGAGCAAGAAAAGACCTAAAAGAAAGTCAAATGAATTGTTGGTAAAGCCACGAGAATTGAATGAATTTATTAACGTTCTTTTATAAAAGGTAAAAAAAGGCGCCAAGTACACGCATAGTAGTGTATATGTTGTTACCTCGAAAAAAAAGAAAGTGGTAGTATTATACTTCAAAAAAACCTAAGTAACAAGTGGTAGACGTAATCTTTGTATCTCAAAAAATCTCGAAAAAATCTAAGCACTAGTATCTTTATTTCCAAAAAATTATAACCGAAGTGATACACATCACAAAATTATGTTACCTTATAAAAAAAGAGTCGCGCTTTAAGTGATCTATTACAATTACAAAAAAGAAATGATATCTCTGTAAATTACAGCGCCAATTACAAAGAGAACATATATATTGCCTCAAAAAATAATTGTTGCACTACTTTGAAAAAATCTTTACATTGTGTCAATTAGAAAAAGAATGTATGATAACAATTTTATAAGATTAAAAAATTTTATTTAAATTTAACAAGGGAATACAAGATATTTAAATACAAAGTTTACATGTGTATTTTTTAGTGGTCACAAAGAATTACAGAGGTAACAGTACAAAATAAAAATATTTTATTAAAATATTTAATCCAACGAGAGAATACAAAGTATTTAAATACAAAGTTTATATATGTTTTTTTTCAATAGAATAAAAGATTTAATCACAAAGAATTACAGAGGTAACAGTACAAAATAAAAATATTTTATTAAAATACATAAATTTTTCTTGTAAAAAAACTTGGCGCTGCTAGACCTCGAAATTGTAAATAAATAAATAAACTTATCCCATACTTAATTACAAGCCGCATTATTCGCCGTCGTCACACACACCCATATCACTCGCTCGCACATACACACCACGCTGATAATCATTTGTTACTTCTGTCGCATTCTTCTCTGAATTATTTTTATTTATTGTTGTCCTTATTTATTTACAATTTCGAGGTCTAGCAGCGCCAAGTTTTTTTACAAGAAAAATTTATGTATTTTAATAAAATATTTTTATTTTGTACTGTTACCTCTGTAATTCTTTGTGATTAAATCTTTTATTCTATTGAAAAAAACATATATAAACTTTGTATTTAAATACTTTGTATTCTCTCGTTGGATTAAATATTTTAATAAAATATTTTTATTTTGTACTGTTACCTCTGTAATTCTTTGTGACCACTAAAAAATACACATGTAAACTTTGTATTTAAATATCTTGTATTCCCTTGTTAAATTTAAATAAAATTTTTTAATCTTATAAAATTGTTATCATACATTCTTTTTCTAATTGACACAATGTAAAGATTTTTCAAAGTAGTGCAACAATTATTTTTTGAGGCAATATATATGTTCTCTTTGTAATTGGCGCTGTAATTTACAGAGATATCATTTCTTTTTGTAATTGTAATAGATCACTTAAAGCGCGACTCTTTTTTTATAAGGTAACATAATTTTGTGATGTGTATCACTTCGGTTATAATTTTTTGGAAATAAAGATACTAGTGCTTAGATTTTTTCGAGATTTTTTGAGATACAAAGATTACGTCTACCACTTGTTACTTAGGTTTTTTTGAAGTATAATACTACCACTTTCTTTTTTTTCGAGGTAACAACATATACACTACTATGCGTGTACTTGGCGCCTTTTTTTACCTTTTTTTTAAGAAAGGTAATTTTGTACGGATATCACGCCTTTTTGTAGTATACACTACTACGCGTGTACTTGGCGCCTTTTTTTTACCTTTTTGAAAAAGGTAATTTTGTACTGATATCATGCGTTTTGTAGTGTTACGCATCTTAGAGACAGTATATCTTTATCTTACAAACAGTATGTACAGATTGTAAAGCTCTATAAGCCGTATATATTTTGCGATACAAGACATAATCGTAATCTAGCTTGAATAATGCTAATAATATAAACACATTAAGTACCACTTGGATTTTATTAATTTAAAATTAATAATACTACTACTTAGTTTTTCCGAGGTAACCATGCGTGTACTTGGCGCCTTTTTTTACCTTTTTAAAAAATAAAATTTACCTCTTTTTCTTACCTTTGTTTTCTTAATTTCGTTTAAATTTAAGACGTAGTATCATCCTTGATATCTATGTTTCTTTACATAAACTCGATTTTTACGCACAAATCTTTGTTAATACAACGATTTAACTTTATAACTTATCTTCTAATATAACTTATCTTCTAATATAAGAAATCAATAGCATTTGTAGCTTTTTAATGAACCGTAATCTTCAACACGTGGCTTCTCTCCAACACGTTGCTTCTCTCGGAAATTTTGCTCTTATAATATTCCGCTACGTGCCCTACGAGCGGAGATATTGCGACGCAAAGTCCAAATGTGAAATTTTTTTTATTAAGATACGTCGTCTACTCATCACTCATGCCATGCTATCATTTCATTGGCTGGAATCGTGTCCTTTTCACTTTTTCGACACTGGCGGTGCTGCTAGTATCGCCAGTTT